>JADDOH010014253.1:0-17005 GCA_016648135.1 Agrypnia vestita | reverse complement strand
ATTATGGGAAAGTAGGTATAGAAGTCATTTGGGTGTACATAGGACTTATGACCTATCTTTTTATGGTTGGCTTAAGTGATCACTTTACACAATTGTAACATTCGCCATTTCCACCCATGATAGAATATACCATGCTTATTCATTTTTTGGAAGTTGTATATATGTTCAAATTGCGTGGAAAGCTTTCATATATGAGTTGTAAGCGCCTTTCCATGCGGCCTGTACAAAGCCATTTTCATTCCCCTAAATCCCCACAGATGTCGCTAATGAGAAAATCTACATTGATTTTTTTACGGAATGTATTCGGATGAATTCGGATGAATTTCATTACACAATAAAGTATATTGCTCTCAAAATTCCGTAAAAAAATCAATGTAGATTTTCTCATTATATTAATAATGTTACAAAAAATCATTTTGATCTTTTTGAAGAAGTTATAATTATTGGGTTATCGGGCCTATTTATTGTGTGGAGGATGCTGTCATCACCCACTGTTATTAAGTCGGCATAGATACTTGAGTCATAAAGTCATAAACAGTAAGTAATTTGTTGACTACGTGGTGGCTAGTACCTACATATATTATTTTGTTCTTCTAAAATGTAAAACCTTTCCAATGGTTTCAGCGTTTGTTTCGTACAATACATTTTATTTATTTAGACTATTTTACGTAAGTACAATGACATAGATGAATTACTTGAACATATTAATATGTTGTAATAATAAATATTATTATGTGCTACCCCTCTAAAAGATTAGCAAAAGAATACAATATTTAAGAATACAATAATAAAGCGTGCAAAAAGACTCAAAAAAACGTTTATTTAAATTTCGTCTATTGGCGCTTTTGCTTCTGATCTTCTTAATTTTAAATGCAGGACTCAATATTTATTTTTAGGATTAAGCAATATTGAATAATTGTGAATGAAAAATTGTATTTTTTCATTACTTTTATTTGATACGAGAAAATCAATATTACATCTTTCTGAAACGTTCATTTCCATCTTCAGATCAGTGAATGGACACCTACCGCATTCCCAGGACCGTTGTATGTGCGAAAGCACCCATATCGATCCTACTCATACGTCGCCAGGTGTACAATTTTTTACTAAGGCCCGCAATAGTCCGTCCATTCACTGTACCTACCTCATCCGTAGACTTTTAAAGTAAATTTGACGAGAATGGCGCTACATAAGTTATACAACGTTATGATTAAAATCAGCCATTATTTTCGAAACAACATAATATTTGTGACGATGCACTGGAATGATTCGTTTAGAACCTGGTTTTTTCCCGCTGATTGAATGGCTAAAAGGAGTAGTGATGGTATTTTAACCGGTAGTGCAACAACCGTTACTTTTCAAAATGTTCTTAGGTTTTCACGGCCACTCAGAATCTTCAAGTTTGTGTTTACTGGGGTTACCAGAAGCGACAGATACAACGCGTCATAAGAACGAGGTCTGTTCGCCCTGAAAAACATACAGAACCTGAGTGCAAAGGCATCGCCTTTCTGCCTTTTGTCCAAAGCGTTGCAGACAGAATTGCCAGAGCTCTGAAGAAAAGAGACATTAAGACAGTTTTTGGTACCAACTCCAAAATTAAGGATAACGAAGGATCGAGATCGCTTAGAAACAGACGGTGTGTACAGACTCGATTGTCAAGACTGCGATAAAGTATACGTGGGACAAAAAGACAAAAGACGCGTACCATTTCCAAAAGGGTCAACGAGCACAAACGGGCATGCAAACTCGGTCATCCAGAAAAATCAGCACTGGCTGAGCATTTTCTGGATACCGGCCATCATTTTGCATTCGAACCGAAAATCCTTGGAAAGCCTAAGAGTCACCATGCGCGTCTTATCAAGGAAGCACTAGAAATCTACAAGCATCCGATAAACATTAATAGAGATGATGGTCTCAAATTAAAGACATCTTGGTATCCGGCGCTTCAGTCATTCTCGTCGTAGACTCCGCAGAGATAGTGATCAGACAACAGATGAATCATACATACAATACAATACATCATGACTTCGGCACGGTATTGCGAGCCGATACTTAACCACAACACCAACATTCAAGAAAACACGTCAGCCCTGATGATGGACCCTGCAATGGGATCCGAAACGTCGGCCCGAAACACGGCATAATACCCCAGTAAACACAAACATGAAGGTTATTTTTCAAAATTGTATCTGATTTATCGATGATTGGTAGGTACCTAATTTTTCGCCGTTCAACGGATAAACATCCGTACTATACAACAGTTATATCTCAGTTACCAATCGTGGATACAATCAGGTACAAATTGACCGGTTAAAATAACGGTTTAACCGTGATTAAAAAGGAGTTGCCGTCAAAATATGTGCGTCACCGCCCCAGTAGTTATTGTCGGTACCGCAGTTAGTTAGGTAACGGAGCGTTATGTTAACTTTCCATCTCAATCAATCCGCCGAGTAAACAAGCAGCCGGCACGTGCGGCTGGAGCCTAAACACGAACTGCGAGTACATCGTCCTCCAATTTCACACCGAACTAAAAATACCTTCCTACGTTACTGGCATTCCCTACCGGTCTGCGGTCTAGTGATGTGCGATCTTCAAATTCAAATATAAATTCAATAAAAAATCTGATTTATCTTTCTGATTACAGAAGCGCGATGTCGAAGATAACCAGGGCCGGACAATAATCCGGGCCCTTTGGAATATAAAAATACCCAACTTTTGGTTATGATTTTTTATTTATTAGAGAAACCAACGTCCACAACCAAAATGTCCCACCCGTAACCAATAGTTACGGGTGGGACAATTTTCTAGTAAATTGTCATATATAAAATTTACAACATATATATGCAATTTGTAATATTTATTTTTGAAGAAAGCAACTTGATCTATCTTCAATCAATAATTGAGCAACAGAGCATAAACGAGATTTTTTTGTTTCGAGGGTTTTAGGGCATAAAGGAGAGGTTTTGAGATATTTTTGAAAAACATTTTTTATAACAAAATGGATGTCTTTTTTTATCCCACCCGTGACAGAAGAATGTATCAGTATTATCTCCAAACAAAATAAAATAGGGCTTATATCTAATTGTTCAATTTATTATTGATTAAAGATAGAATATGTTGCTTTCTTCAAAAATAAATATTACAAATGTACGTTTTTTTTTGTTTTCGATGTTTGTGTTCGTAACACAAAACACGTAAAATTTTAACTTATCTACAACAATTTACCAGAACAATATCCCACTCGTGACGATGGAATGCCTCATATGCACAAATATAACGTACCTTTATACACAATAATGTTGAATTATCAAAACAACGCATATTTTATACGAACGGTATAGATGAGTTGAGATTCGATTCACAACGTTTCGCTTCAAATGACAGCATCATCTGGAGAGTTCCCTATCGCTGCGGGGGACAAGGACGTACTGACTATTTCTTGCGCGGTCGTAGATTGTATGCAATGCGTGGAGTTGTGTTAGTGTTAGGGGTCGTTAGTGTGCTATTGATGCAACATCAACTGTTTAGAGGTGGAATCTTAGAAGTAAAAACAGATTGCCATATGCCTGCTTAATAATTTGTAACTGTCGTTTATTTGAATGTTTGTATATTTCAATGGGTTCTTTAAGCTTAAGGTTTATTTTATGCTTACATCCAAATATGTCAAACCACCGTAATATAAACCTTAAATCTTTAATTTCTAACCTGTACATAATAATGTTATTCCAATCTTTTAACTTGATTAGTTATTAAAATAATTATTATATGTACATTTATTATCCTGAAGATGATAGAATCCCGAAATATGTAGAATTTTCGTAATAAAATTAATCGTGATTAAAACAGTGTTTACTATTTTATTCCTTTACTATAAAATATTCATATTTTTCCTGTGAGGTCCGAGGGATATTTTAATTTGTTAAGTGTGATGAAGTTCTCCATCTCTTCTTACCCGGGCCTTGTGCTTTTAAGAGTCATGATCCAGCCCTGTAGACAACCACGTAAAATCTGACATGATCATTTATAAACAAATTTGAAGAAAATATTCATATGAATCTTAAAATCGCAGGATTGAACACGGGTAACGGTACGTTCATGCTAATTTTCATATTTATTGATGATGCTAGTGCTATTCTGGTGAGAGTTTGACCTCAAGGCCGCTTACCAAAATTAAATGAAGATGTAAATCTTCGGAGATGTCTCGTCCTACATAGTTCTGATTAAAGAAGACAGATTTTTCTCGCCACATGGAGAACTCGATAATTTTCATGTTCAGGAGCATCTGGCACTGCAAGTTTTAAAAGTGCTTCTAAACTTAATTGATCGTTATGTTCTTTAAAAATACCGATTCCTCTTTAGCCTTCTGTGCCCATCCCTCGGTGGCTACGGTACGCCATCTTGAATAGATGCATCAATTGAAATGATATAGGTAAATATGAATGAAACAAAAGATTTTTTTTGCTGATTTACCATAAAATCAATAAGACGCCTGCCTTGTCATCAAGAAATTTGGAGAATTTTTTTATGCAACATATTATAATTTGATGAATTTGTCAATTTTTGGTGGTCAATTTCAGATCATGACATTAATTATATATTTGTGTCATTTATAATCAAGATACTTATGCAGCATATTCCGTCTGTAACCTCTACGTCACAATATTTTAAGTTTGCAGCGTCATTTCCGTCAAATGATACGAAGCTTTATAAAATTCAATTAACTGTTAAAAATAAGATAAGACAGATGCCGTATCGTTTGTTCCACGTTCAAAAGATTTCGAAAAAAAATGTTAGTAGATAGGTAGGTACCTACTGAGAAATTAAATTTTTTGATGTCCCTGTAAAATTTGTAAGGAGAAAATTTATTTGAATAAATAAATACAATTTGTATATTATTGTATTTTGCTATTACTTCGTGTTTATTCGTTATGAATATTATTAAATGCAAGCTGAAAATATTCGCGCTGACATAGAGATTACAGACAAAATAAACTGTATAAGTCAATTTGTTTCATTGTATGTCACAATTTGATTTATTTCGGTTTTTTCTTTGAGTGACTTATAAGTGACTTAAAAAATTGTATTTTTTCAATCTTTGTTACTTTCCTTCTATAAAACGTTGGACTATATTCAAAGAAACTTATAGCTTATGTTGTAAATTCATTCACTTTAATGTAAAGTTATGTAAATAAAATTATTAAAACTTTGTAGAAATTTGAAACAGCATTTTGGTTTACAATTTGAACAATTTTATTTGTATAAAAGTTATGTAGCTCGGATACACCCTATATAATCTAAACCACGGACGAAGTTGGATAGTAAAGCTAGCAGTACCTATATAAATTATATACATAATACCTATTACATTACTTTATTCGAAAAGCTAAAAACTTCCTAGGTCTCTAGCATGGCAGATCTGGTTTATATGCGATTTTTTTTTATTAGGTTCTATTCAGATACAATTTGTACATATTTAATATAATATTATGTATTTATAATGTTATTGTTGATATTTGTGTTCTTAATCCTCCTCACTAGGGGTTCTTGTGCTGAGGTGGACTAGTTTGTACCTATTTATTTTATATTTTTAAATTTCTACGTAGTTTTTAATACTCCTTTTAATTTATCTGCATCGACTTGATTTAGCCATACTTTTATCTTTTTTTTTAAACTCTTCAATCTTTTCAATATTTTTGAAGGTTGGTGGAAGGATGTTGTAGAGTTTAGTTGCAAAATAGATATAGCTTCTTCGGCCAAAAGTTGTATTGAAAGTTGTTATATTTCTATTTACCATTTTACTGCCTCTCTTATTATATATGCCGGCGCTCTATTGTTTTGTTTTGTATCTTTAAATTGTTGTAAGAGAATGCTCCTGGCATTTATTTATTTAGTTTTATTTCTACATAACCTGGGACGTATCGAGGTATTGAAATAGACTTACATGTATCGATCCGATGCGAAAAACGATATATCTGCACATCCCTTTCTTTTTGCTTACCTTGGAACTCACCGTGTCCGGCGGCTTTGTTTAGATTTTGTGCAAATGACCATCGAGCGCGCGCGCGATGCATCGAGAAGTCTACCGATCCTTTGTCGGATGCTGTGATTTTAAGGAGAGCACTTGAAAGATATTTGCAGAAGAATTTTACGGTTATTTTGAGAAGTATTTGTTCGGGAATTTCAGCAGCAGCGGGCTTCTCTGGACACGGGCAGGGATTGAAGTGAAAAATATAATCAATTAATGTATATTATAGATGTCTCACAGAGACAAAACTATATTTTTTTTTTATTAAGGAGGGTAGGTATAGAAGTCTTTATGGGCTTAAATGATCACTTAAGCCAACCGTACGATAGGTCGTAAGTCCTATGTACACCCATAAGGACTTCTATACCTACTCTCCCTTAATTAAAAAAATATACAGTTTCGTCTATAATATACATTAACTAGCTGTGCCCGCGCGGCTTCGCACGCGTAGATTTTTAGTATACTGGATCGTCATAGAACTTTCGCGAACCTTCTACAACATTTTCCTTCCAGAACTTTCAAGAAATTTATCGAATGTACAGGAACCTTCTCTAGACACACCGACACATTCCGCCACTCAGTTTAGAACCTTATAGAACTTTCGGGAATTTTCTAGAACCTTCTCCTTCCAGAACTCTCTAGAGCAGGTTTTTCCGGAACCTTCTAGACTCACCGACACAGTTTTCGCACCTATTTTGAAACAATCTGAAGCATTTGCGGCCTTCCCATAACAAAACAATGTGCTAGAAAGCACATTTTCGGCACCCACTCCCACCCACGCTAAGCCACCCCCACCAAACTTGCGTATTTTCGATGTGACACCAAGGGCTATCCACCACCATAACCACCGGTGAGTGGTTGTGGCTGGTTGTGGAGAAAACTTGGCGGATAGGGAAACACGGGTTTCTTTTTACAAAAATATATTGATTGATTATTGATGTCTCTGTGACAACAATCCAGTTCTGTTCTGAAAAATTTGGACATACTCGAAATATTCTGAATGAAAAATATAAACTCGAAAAATTGCAGGTTTATTAGCAGTTGGCAATTTCTTCCAACATACCACACAATTTAGTGGAACAGTTGAAATAGATTTACGGTGTACAGTGTTACAGTGACAAAACTAGCTTCACGATAACAAGACGATAAGGAAAGATTAAACTAGATTTTGGACGCGCCTTCCCCGGATAGTAGGAGATCCGTGGTTCGAATCCCGGTAGCAGCCAAATATTTTTTCATGAATTTGATTTTTCTGTATGTCTTTCTAATTGATTAAATATCACAGAACTTTGTTCTGAAAAAATTGCATCTTCACAATAAGAACGTGTTCTTGAATATAATATGTGTTGTATCAAACGTGTCCAAAAATAAAAAATTAATTAAAACGGTTAATTCTGGCGTCCCCTAGCGGCAATTACATAAAGTAATTTATAACTACCGTACCAGAAAAAGTGGATTGCTCTATAAATGGATAATACATATATGTTAATAAATTAATAAATGAGACTTACAGATAAGTTCGATGTCGATATATTCACGGAAATGTAGGAGGCCGCTATAGCCGCTATAGGATAAGGCACCTGCCCCGGATAGGAGGAGATCCGTGGTTCGAATCCCAGTAGCAGCCGAATATTTTTTCGTGGATTTGATTTTTCTGAATGTTTTTCTAATTGATTAATAAATTTGGTTTTGCTTTAGCTTGCTTATGAATATATTTTTGGTTTGTGATGATCTGATGTCTGTGCGTAGTTGATTACACAGTCTAGTCGACTATATTTCGAAAGGGAAACTGAAGAATTCAGTATTATGTATGAGGATGGATAGTGAAGTACTGTCAGCTGTGAGTAACGGAAGTGTAAGACCGTGATTAGATAGAAAGTGGAATTTAAATTTAAGGTGTTTAGGAGTGAGGATTGAAAAGGACATTATCAAGTATAGATAAAACATTAATATTATGGCGTTTTTGTATGGATTATAGGCCAATGGAGAAGATTGCGGAAAGATAAGATAGGATTCTAAGACAAGACAGGACGTACATAAAGTTTATGTGAGATATCAAATGTCAACATATCTATCACTGTAGCGAGAATATTAGATTGAATTTAATATTTGGACACTTTTTATAAATAAATTACTAGATGTGTGTGAAACTAACTTTTTTCTATCACATTTAATACAATATTCATCACAGCAAAATTGACGAAGTGTACAATGTTATGCAAAAGCGGTCAAAACGTGATTTCATAATAACGCAAGCCAATGAGAATAGCCCCGATAATTTACCTTTCTTTTCGTATTTAAAAATCGCTAAATACATATCTATTTATAATGATGCAAGAACGATTGGTATCAGTATAATCACTTGTTAACTTTAAATATATTTAAATTTATTCATTGAATTAATTTTGTTTAAACTAACCATTACATTTTTCAAACATGTATAAAAAATTGATTAAATTACATTCTTTTTAATGTAATTACACCAAATCGCATAAGCGACTGGTCGATATATGCTAATACTTTTATCATACGCCGTAATTGCATATTACTGAAAAGCAAACAGAGGTTACGCTCCACATGAATATATTTCAGAACCAGATTTTAATTAATTCATTTCGTTTTTATGTTCTTTCTAAAGTTTTATATAATTTTATAATTCTACACCGCCGGCATAGGAAATGTTCACGGATTCAAATTTATTGCTAAATTTTATTACCTCGTTCGTTTCTATGACCAATGTTGTGGATAGCTAAATCTATTTATTAATATGTAATTTATTTAAAAAAATATATTTTTATTTATCTAAAAAAAAACGTAACATTACACATTCAAATTAATCATTATTCGTTTTGCCAAAATACATTTAATAAACATTTATGTAATAAATAACGTTACATACATTCTCTGAATGATTTATTTATTATAATTTATTTTTTCATACAATCTTAATACGAGTATAAGTGCCCATTTATATTTGTACTGGTGCTACTTTTAATATGAAATATTTTTATGCACTTAGAAGCAGCGCGTTAGACTTTTATATTTTTATATATCTTCACATTACCACGATTAATATCAAGCGCTTTCTAAACATTTTGAAATCAAAAAGATTTAAGAAGCACCTAGCATCGCTTCCAGCACCTCTCAAAAAAGTGTTGTGCTGTTTGCGGTGTAAAATTCCAAGTAACATAAATGGAGAAACGAATCCCAAAGCAATCGCAAACATTTTCGCAGACCATTTTACCACCCTAACTCCGACCTCTCTGATCTCCTCGAGTGGACCGCCAATTAATCCAACAACAACTGAAGGTAATGGACTTTCGATTACTGTGAACATGGTCAATACCGCCCTGAAACATATGAAAGCTGGTAAATCGGCAGGCCACGACGGACTAAGCATTGAACATGTCAAACACGCGGGAGGACCAATTTTACAGCTCCTGGCGAGGTTGTTTACTGGCATTATAAAGAATGGGCAATTACCGAGTAATATGACGAGGACCATAATTACACCCATTCTTAAATCCAAATTATCGGACTCAACCTCCCACGAGAGCTACAGACCAATCTCGATTGCCACAACCATCGCGAGATTATTCGAACGCGTGCTGCTAGATCAGGTCGAATCCAGCATGGAAACTAACGACAACCAGATGGGTTTCAAAAAACAGACCTCTACCGACGCTGCAATATTTACTGTAAAACGGACACTGGAGTACTACAGAAACAAAAAGACTACTTCATACGCATGTTTCCTAGACTTGAGCAAGGCTTTCGACAGAGTTTCTCACCCTTTACTTTGGGCAAAACTCAGGGAAAGAGGCATACCATCGGAGGTAATACGTATCCTTGACTCGTGGCACAGACAACAGGAAAACCAAGTAAGGTGGAGAGACAGTCTTTCCGAACCTGTTCACATGACGAGCGGCGTCAGACAGGGAGGGTGCATGTCCCCAATACTGTTCAACCTTTATATGGACGAACTCACTCAAAGGCTAAACAACGCGGGGGTAGGCTGTCACATCGGAGGACAGTGTCTTAACAACATCAGTTATGCTGACGATATGGTACTGATGGCACCGTCTATAAGAGGACTACGCATTCTTCTAAAGATCTGTGAAGTGTTTGCTGAAGAAACAAACATGCTCTATAACCCTAATAAAACAGCACTGTTGGTTATAAAGTATGGTCAGGGCCCAACAAGTATTCCTCCAGTTACTCTGAACGGTGTGGTCCTGAAGGTGACCGAAAGAACAAAATATCTAGGACACATAATTACAAATAATCTAATGGACGACGACGATATTGACAGGCAAAGACGAGCTCTCAGTGTGAAAGCGAATATGCTGTGTAGAAGGTTTCGTCTTTGTAGCACCGCTGTAAAAAGAACGCTCTTCCTTGCCTTCTGTGCAACGTTATATACATGTGAACTCTGGACAAATTATAAAAAGAGCAGCATAGAAAGACTTCGCATACAATATAACAACGCCTTTCGTATGATGTTTGGCCTTCCCAGATATTGCAGCGCTTCCGGTATGTTCACTGAGGGGCGTGTTCCCAACTTTGCAGCCCTCTTAAGATCCAGGGTGGCAGGGATGAGGGAAAGGATATACAGCTCCGGAAATATCCTTATCCTGGAAGCCCGTCTTACTCCAGAATCCAGCATCGATGCACACTGGAGAAAGATACTGGCCCCGCATAATTGACTTGCCATCGCTCGCTAAAGCCGATATTTTACCGTATATTTCTTTTGATTACTTTTAATACTTCTCTTCTATTTTATATGATTTTACTATTTCTCTTTTGTTTTATATAATATTTTTAATGTGTGTATTTTCTTTTATATGGAATGTGTGGGATTGCACGAACCTCCCCACATTCTGGAATAAAGCTATATTTATTTATTATTTATTATTTATTATTATGTTTAATATAACACAGCAGACTAAAGTTGATTTACATTTTTAATACAGTTAAATATTTCCACATCTTCAACATACAATTCCAATGCAAGAAGAAGAAGAAGAAGCTAGTATTCATAAAGAGATCATTGATTGTTTTAATTTACACTAAATCTCATTTTGTAATACACTACATACACGTTGAGTTATTTTTGTCACTCTTTAATTTCGAGAGAAGGAGGCCTTCTAATCGTCAAGTGCATTTTTTTAATATTCATATGTATGTTAGTTATTAAATAAACCTGATGATGAGAGGGACTGCTTCTCTCGAAAGTATAATAGTGACAAAAATATCTTAACACTGTTTAATTTAATGTACTCGTAAATCAAAATAATCACCACCAAGTAACTGCCGTATCAATCGATGTTATTGAGAGATCATTGATTTTTCATTCATTCAAAGTAACGGTTATTATCGACGCCTGTCATGCAGGTGACCGGTTATCTAGTTCTACGCAAAGGATATTTTTATTTTCTTATTTATTTTTTAAATTGAATTAATCTATGACTTCTTTTTGAACCAGAAAACACATTCTTTGCAGAAGTGGTACGATAAATGCAATGCATTATTTTTCATCATTCAGGCTACCCACTATGTCCGCAGGAACATTACAACTGCATTGGATATATAAATTGTTATTTTTCTGTTGTCATTAATTCCCAGGCGACAGTCTGAGTAGTTTGAACTTGGAGTGTCTTATGCTGCTTCAAATACGTCTGGTGAATAAATAATGACATCAAGAACACAACGCGAAACTCTTTGCAGTCACTGTACCCAAAATGTATTTCAGCACAATCAAAAACAATCTAGATATCCGTCGTCTCGCAAAGTACCTATATACATAAAAAAATTCGCAGACTGTTGTCTTGCAGAATCTTCACTGCGGAGTTTTTTGGGCTGTTCTGCCAGTTGTTTCTGACATCTCTGGCTGATGGAATTGCCGAGTCCATCATCAGGGCTGATGTTGCTTCAGAAACAGTTTTTTTTTCTCCGAAAAACTTTGAGGCGAATAAATAACATTTGTTCTGGATGGCTGACAGATTAGCACTCTTTGAGTGTGGCCAACTTCACGACTGCTCTCCACTCATCCTGGTCTTAGACTATAATTCCCAGCTGGCAACTTGTAAGTCTGTTGATTTCAACTGATTGTGTAAGATTAATGAATGACTATTATATTGACATCAGGAATACGTCTCTTTGCAAAATTTTAGAGCGATTGTAGGTGTGAAAGCGCAACAAATGAGTTGTATAGAAACAAAAACAGCAATCTGACTTTCGAATGATTCGCATTGTTGTCGCATGTTTAGTTTTTACACTCTCCAATTAATGTAAATTAATGTATTTCACCTATTTTTCTAATAAATCACATACAACTCTCATAAAAAAAGTGAAATACATTAATGTGAGAGTGTACAAACTAAACATGCGATATCAATGCGAATCATTCAAAAGTCAGATTGCTGTTTTCGATTCTATACGACTCAAATATTGATTACAAAATTTCTCATTTCAAAAAAGTCTGAAAAAGCACATATTTTAAAAATCATTTCCAGTACAGAATATTTTGAGTTTGTTCAAATCTTTCACAACAGTGCTGGATTTATGTCACAGAGACATTATTTATCAATTAATGTTTTTAGACATAGACATTATTAATCAATTAACATTAATTGATTAATAATGTCTCTGTGACATAAATCCAGCACTGTTCTGAAAGATTTGAACAAACTCAAAATATTCTGAATTGTAAATACTGGTAAAAAAAAGGAATTTAACAAAAATTGGAAATAATATTTCCTGGCGTATCCTAGTGTAATGCAAGTATTCGGATGAATTTCATTACACAATAAAGTATATTGCTCTCAAAATTCCGTAAAATTAATTGTAGATTTTCTCATTAGCGACATCTGTGGGGATTTAGGGGAATGAAAATGGCTTTGTACAGGCCGCATGGAAAGGCGCTTACAACTCATATGTGAAAGCTTTCCACGCAATTTGAACATATATACAACTTCCAAAAAATGAATAAGCATGGTATATTCTATCATGGGTGGAAATGGCGAATGTTACATTGTGTAAAGTGATCACTTAAGCCAACCATAAAGATAGGTCATAAGTCCTATGTACACCCAAATGACTTCTATACCTACTTTCCCATAATAAATACAGTTTCGTCTCTGTGATATCTATAATATACATTAATTAATTTCCAGTAGTTTGCAATTTTATTTTAAAAACTAGTGTAGGAGACTAAGCACTTTTTGTATTTAACGTCCTTGAAGCGATTTTTTTTAAAGAAATGGTACTATATAAATTATCAATTATTATATTAACAAGATGGAAACACAAATTCAAGACAAGACCGAGATAATTGGACGCAAGCAGTTCGCGCCATGGAAGCATATTAAAAGACCACGAGGTTCAATCATGAGCACATCGAATAGGACAGCGACAGTTCGCGTATCACGTTACATCGTGAAACGCCGTAAGTCTGAAAAAACCTTCCCGTCGTCTCGGAGTAACCTGCTCATTAGAGAGAAATTAATCCATTGCGGATTTGCATAATCGCCTGTGTTTTTGCTCGATTTTTTCATGCCACCCAAAAATCTAGTTGACGGGCCACCAGTCGGCTGCCCGATCAATGAATAGTCTCCACTAGTTGTATTATAAGAAGTACCTTTTGGGTCATTCATTTATTTATCAAAATCTGACAAGTACGCCGAATTTTAAAGATCTGGGTGTTAGATTTGTGAGCAACCTAACATTTCACGATTATATAGAGACTATCAGTGGTAATGCTTTGAGAATGTTAGGATTTGTTCCGCGTACTGCCAGGGTTTTCGAGAATACCCGCGTACTGAGAACTCTTTACAACTCCTTGGTGCGAGGTAGACTTGAAAAGCCACATGAGAACAAGTACTGTCTTATGGCGGAAAAACTCCAAAAGAAGTTTCTGAGATATCTCTACATGAGAGAGTACGGGCATTATCCTTGGCTCTACCCAACCGAGTTTCTCCAGGGTATGCTTGGCTACAATAGTTTAGAGACTAGAAGGAATGTGTATTTAATTACACATTTTTATCGATTATTGCGCGGTGCGATCGATAATCGTGAAATTATGCGGAGCATTAGTTTGTAGGTTCCTGATAATTAATTACCTTAGACATCGTCAGTATAGATTGTTTCACATTTCAATATACAGGACCAATCTGCCGATGGTTATGGCTGTTGGAAGAGCCATCGATATGCTGAACAATATTGCTTTGGGTATTGATATATTACATGTGTTTGAAGGGATTTTCCGAAGCAGGATTCTCCTACACCTTTGACCAGATTTTATGTTATTTTTTATTAATTAATTAAATATTATTATTTTGACATATATACTTTCATAATATGTATGCCTTGAATACTTAGCTTATAATGTACATATTATCAAATTAATAAATTGAATGAATTGAATATCCAATTTCCGTCGGCTGCAATACGCAATAGCTATTTTTTTATTGTATCACTTTTTTCCTTTCAGTTGCCTTTATTTATAACTTCTACTCTTTTAAAAGACAACAAATTATGTGGTGTATTCAGGCAGGACACCTCTATAGAAATGGCACCACTATAAAAAGAGTGAGCACCAGCTATCTCTCGCTCTCTTTAATTAACTGGCGAGCACTCAGCAAGGTGTACGGTAGGTCAGTTAACAGTTTTATCGGAGTAATATATTGGTGATCGTCTGTACCGATCTGCTTTATTTTTTTCAGGAATATAACCAATTATGATACTATGAGAGGTTCATCATGCAGTGGATCGAAAGGAATTGAAGCGCTCATATTGATTACATGATTAAAGATGGATGAGCGAGAAAAGGATGGTAAAGCAAATATATAAGGCGAGTGTTGAAGGCAGCACGAATAGAGAGCGTCCGCAAAATACCTGACATGACCATATAAATCAAATATTGTAGTTTGGCAAACAACCGAAGAGCGTGAGAAAATATGTGAAAATGGGCGAGTCCAAAATTTGTGCGCCAGGACAGAAGAGTGTGGCGTATTATCCTTTCTAACTATGTTAGTTATATTAGTTGTAGATCTTACTCTATACCTCTATATTTAACACCAATCAACGCTGACAAGTTAGTTTAATCGCGTACATGGGTCGGAGGATTAGTCATCTGCCGGCTTGTTGGCTCCAGCTTCTGAGGCGACCAGTCAGCGGAGAGTCTGCGATGTCAACGGCTCGAATCTTAATCCTGGACCTGCGGTTTTAATCGGCCGCACCGCGCGTCAATCAAACCTATCGAAAGTGGGTTTAGCCGAGTGGATTTATGAAACATCGCGGCGACTGTGAAATATTACGTTTGAATAATTACAAGCCTTTAATCAAACAGTATTGCAAAACTGCGCGGGCGCACACAACCATTCGACTATCGTCCGAATATGTCTTTGCTCCACTGTCTTCGTTTAAATTTTTCCAAGCTTGGGTGTCCATCCATTCATTGTGAGACTAGGTATTTTTTTTTTGTGTAACTTTGTAAAAGGCCACTTTAAAAAATGATAACTTTATTAACTTTCACCATTTATTTATAGCGATTAGAACGTTTTCGATGCTAACGCGTCATCTCCAGTAATGTTACTAATACTAAACTTAAGACTAAAGGACGGAGCGAGGAGTGGGGTGGAGATTAGAGTTTGGTGGGTTATTAGGCGCAGATGATGAGACGTAATAGAAGATGTTTGAAAATTGATTACATCTTTGTTACCTACTATTAATAGCTAGGTTTTCTAAAATATCTAGTTTATTTCTTTTTTAGAAATGTTTATTTTACAATTGTAAAAAATATATATATTACACCCCACTCCTTACGCCGTCCTTTAGTCTTAAGTTTAGTTTTAGTAATAACATTGCTGAAGATGATGCGTTAACATCGAAAATGTTCAAATCATTATAAATAAATAGTGACAATATACTTTTGAAGAGTATTTAATTTTACCTTTTTTAATTGTTTCAAAATTAACAAGCTCATAATATGTTTAAAACAAGGCGAACGTATTTGCACGGGAGATATTGCCAAATTGTGGGCATTTAGGTTACTTCATGTATATTTATTTTGATAATATATGAGCAATACTGTAGACTAAGTCTTCCTGCCTACACTATTTTTAAATTGTAGTAAAATGTCCTGAGGTTTTTTTATTGTAATTTTTTACCCTTTAAATTCATGCATTATTATTAAAAACTTATAATATATTGTTTATAACAACAAAATGAAAGCGCTGATGAACTTTTAGTAGTAGAATATCCAGTCTATCGTCTATCGTAGAGACTATCGAAGACTCTAAGGAATTGGAAAAAAATGATAACCCGGAGTTCATCATTGCAAGCAACGGGATTTGAAACGTTAGCTAGTAAGACAATGAGGGCAGACCCACCGCTTACCCAGGACCGTTTTATAAGCAAAAGCTCCTTTATCGGTCCTACTCATTCGCCGCCAGGTTGGCATTTTTAATGCTAAAGGCAACCGTGCAACCCAGCACTGCAAAGCAGAATTGGGCCGCACGGCTGCCATCCAAAATTTTGCCCTCATTGTCTCGTCAGTTCACTTCTTTATTATTTTTAAAAATATTCATAAACCACCATTAACACAATCTATAAGCATATACAAAACACTAAGTGTATAATAACAGTATAAAGGCACAAAGGAAAACACAGAATGTAAGGAGCAAACAGGTCTGGAGTCTGGACATTGAGGGTATAGGAAAAGAAAACTCCCTTTTGGGTTAAACAGACAGCACAAAAACGTTAGCTAGTAAGGTGGTGTGGATTATAGAGGGTTATTCAGATTAGAGAGTGGTTTGTGCTAAGTCTGTTAAGCTGGATCCCAGGCCACCCTGAGTCCGCCCCTGTCCGCCGCGTATTCTTTAATGTTTTAATGCTCCGATTAAGTTTATCCGGTGCTGGCAAAAAACGCGGCAAAAAGCCCAGCAGACTTATGATTTTAATTTAATTGGCGCCGGATTT
>JADDOH010014252.1:0-56469 GCA_016648135.1 Agrypnia vestita | reverse complement strand
TGTTAAGAATCGGCTTCTGGTCTAAATTGTTCAAGCAACCATGACGATATGCAATATCAAAGTTTGCATTTTTTTTCAATATTTCTGACTTATTTTTTGCAATAAGTTGAACCATCACTACAGTAACTTATACCGATTATGAAAAATTCATTTGCTTCAATACAACTTAAATAAAATGATAAAAACCTTGTAAAAAAAAAAACTTTTTCCAATTTTTGAAATGTTTCTATCATTTTCCTCACGTTGTAACAGTAATGAAAGTTCAACTTTTTACAAAAAACAAGTCAGAAATATTGAAAAAAAATGCAAACTTTGATATTGCATATCTCCATAACTTTTAATATTAGGTCATGGTTGCATCAACATTTTAAACCACTAACCGATTCTTAACAAAATTTCAGGGTTTGTGTTAATTACATGACATGTTGTATATAATTTTAATAATTTTGTTTTTACGTACAAAAATTAACGTAATTTTTTTTAACCAAAAATTTTCTTTCTCTTATCTAACTTAAAATTTTATATGTAAACTCTTTTTTTAGTTTTTTTGTATGTAATTTTTTTTACTTTTTAGAAAAATTTTTACGTTTTTTTTTCTTTTCTTTTTTATGTAATAAATAAATACTTATTCTTTAGGAATCTATAGGTAGAAGTACCGTCATTTTTGACGGGTTACACCCATATAATTTGATTTACTAACTAATGGTCGTCTTACTAGGTAGCTTACTGCTTTCAGACAGCTAGACACTAGGACCGTTAATTTATAAGCACAATTCTGTGTAATAGTACAACAAAATGTGGGTAATTAATTATGCTTGAATGAAAGATCAACTACATTCTGAAGATTGCTCGCAATTAACAGTTTTAACTCCAAGGAATCGTGGTAGAAATTTGCGCAAATGTTTTACAATTAGTTACAAACTATACAAGAGCAGAAACAGAAACTAGACTCTATATTTACAATAAAATAACGAAAAAAAACAAGTGTATTTTTTTTAACAAAAACTAAATTATTTTATAAAATGTGATTTATTTAGCAATAATTATACGAATTGAGTGTCTTTCGTACAAAACATTATACGCAGATAACATTAGTCTAAGTAAGGATGTATGTAGGTACGAGTATATTTATAACGTATACCTACAGGGTTATTTGGAAAACATTATTAATCTCGCAGGAATATATTCCTGTCTTGATTATGATTCGAAAATGTTCAAGCTATCATAACCTAATACCAAAAGTTATGGAGATACGCGACATCAAAGTTTGCATTTTTTTTTCAATATTTGTGACTTATTTTTTGTAAAACGTTTGCCTATTATTACAGTAACTTATATCGAATATGAAAAATTAATTCCCTTTAATACAAGTCAAATAAAATAATAAAAACCTTCGAATTCCAATTGGAATTTTTTCAGGGTTTTTATCATTTTATTTAACTTGTATTGAAACAAATGAATTTTTCGTAATCGATATAAGTTACTGTAATGATAGTCCAACGTTTTACAAAAAATAAGTCAGAAATATTTTAAAAAAATGCAAACTTCTATGTCGTATATCTCCATAACTATTGATATTAGGTCATGATAGCTTGAACATTTTCAACTCACAATCAAAGCAGGAATATAGCCCTGCGAGGTTATTAATGTTTTCCAAATAACCCTGTATATGTAATCATCTTCATATAAATAAGTACATATCAACACTCATCACTGGTCGTGGCGTAGCTGTATACAATACAAACAGTTTTACTGTGAGAGAGCATTGGTTCGAATCCTAACAGTTTCTTTTTTTTTTTAATTTGTTGTTTTTTTCAGTAAAACCCTTTTTAATTACGCAATGATTTTTCAATTGACTGACAGAAGCGAGGATCAACGTAACCTGATGAAAGAATCTGCTCAAGGCTACAAGCCGCCGAGATGGGATTTCTACGAGGAATAATATAAGTTACCAAAAGGACAGAATCAGAAATACCAAAATAAGAGAATGTAGAATCCTTATTGAAGTTTATCAAGAAATCACAGTTGCGGTGGCTGAGATATGTCTCGCGCAAGTAGACTGGCAAAACGGATATTCCAGGTAAGACCAGAAGATAGAAGTCCAAGTTGCCGACTAAAGAGAAATTGGCGGAAATAGTTGGAAAACTGCTGCAAAGCGAGGTTGCAACTGAATTGGGCTGACGTGGTGAGCGAAGCCCAAGAAGATAGGAAAAGTTGGAACCTTTTATGCGGTGTAGGAACCTCGATCCAATAGGATTAGAGGTAGAAGAAGAAGTATATATGGTGTTTATATACCTCGCTTCTGTTAATAAAAATAAACAACGCTATCGTAATCTAAGCTAGTCCCATATATAAATGATTTCGTCGCTGTAATAATCTATAATAAAAATTAATTTATGACAATCCCTTCTAGTGCAAAAATTCATTGTGTTCTTAAAGCAGAAAAAATAGTTTTCAAAACATTATCGTGAAAATATTTTTCACTTAAAAATAATTGCAATATAAAATAATGATTCGCTACTGACAACCCTAACACAATTTGGATATGTCAGCAGTATGAAGGCATTTGTAATGGAACATATATAATTACAGCTCTCTTGTTCCAGCAGGACTGTAACGCCCGGCAGATGTTCCCCAGTTTATGGTCGCCATCATCATCACTTGCATCCCCCAAGATAACGTTTCCAGCATCAGAACTGACGTCTGGATATCGTCGCGAGTAAAGAGGGTTCGTCGACCGTTAGTAGAGGACTGTTTCCTCAACAAGTCCCCGAGTTGATTTGATTATAATTTCTGGTCGCTGGTCTCATAAGTCCTGGTTTTTAGAACAGAATTGTAAAATATATTTTTTTAAATTAAAAATATCTAACAACGTTTGAATGAGCAAAGTATATAATTATTATTAGTAACCAGATAACTAAAGTAGTGAATGCACTTATAAGTTTCAATTTTCATTAAAATATTTAAAAAATCTTATTTAAAAGATTTTGTTGAGGAGGCATAAAGTCAATGTTTTAATTTTTTTATAATAATTTTGAAAACGGAATGAGATCCGCTATTGTAGTTGCGGACGGATATTCTAGATAATTAATATTGGGGATTTTTTATTTATACAATTTAATCAATTGGCAGTGTTTAGTGATATTACGTAGTAGCGTTGTTGCTGAAATTTTTACAGCAAAGTACAAAAAATACTACATTCGGTTCTCTATCTGCTACACTAGTGTTTCACTTCACTTTAAACTTTTTTTATTTCTGGTTTTATTTTTTATAATTAATTTATATATTACAATATTTATTAATCTGAACCTTAAAGAGGTTATGTGCATATTTTTTTCACTTTTTGTGGAATTAGTACCTCACTAATGTAGCAAAATATGCAAGGAAATATTATAAATCATACAAAGCTGGTCAAAACAATAACCTTCACAGCTACGAATATCGACTTGCCTTTTTCAAGATGCACAAAACTTGAGTCCCGATGGAAAATATCCGATCTCGTTGTGCTACACAAGATTCTCAGCAGAACTATTAATTCTCTTTCTCTATCTGATATAAATTTCAATGTTAAAACCCGGAGTTCTTTAAAATAAGCCAGCACACTAATAATGCTAGTTACTTTTCTCCCATTACAAGGTTGTGTCGCACATATAATATGTATTGTGCCGACCCTAAAATTGATGCTGATATTCTTGCGGATACATTATCATCGTTCAAAAACTCACTCATACACAACATCCATTTTCTAAACGATGACCTGAACCTATAGATTCATTGAATCAATTATTTATTAAATACTAATCGCACTACATTTAAACACTAAATACACAATACACATAAATGTACATGTAAAATATACTTAAATGCAAAAATACATGTTACTAGAGCGTGCCGAAGACACTTTTAATTGGGATAATGGGCATAGTCTTCATTTATAATTTTTTATTATTAGAGTATCATGTACCTATTATCCTGTTAGTGTATCTATTAAATAAATAAATAGATAAATGTTCTGAATGAAAAATACTGGTAAAAAAAGGAATATTAATAAAAATTGAAATAATAAATATTTCTGGCATATCCTAGTGTAATGTTAGTAATTCGGAAAGAATTTCATTACACAGATAAAAGTATATTAATTTAAAAATTCCGTAAAATCAATTGTGGGAGTCTCATTGAGCGACATTAACGATATCAAAAATAATTTGCGAAATCTGTGGGGATTTAGGGGGAAGGAAAATGGCTGTCACAGGCCGGTATAATAAGTTGTTACAACACATACGTGATGTGTGTCATATAATCCAAATATATACAATATCCAAAAATTAGTAAGATATGGTATATTCTATCATGGTGGAAATGGCGAAGGTAATATATGTGTAAAGTGATCATTTAAGCCTACCATACAATCGTTCGTAAGTCCGATATACACCATAAATGACTTCTATACCTACTTTCCCATAATAATAATAAAACACAGTTTTGTCTCTGTGAGACATCTATAATGTACATTAATTAGATAAATAGGTTTTTGTATGATAAAAGAATAGTAGAATATCTATAGTCTGACATCACTCATTTATCATTTTCGTAAATAATTAATACAAGCGGGAAAATAAGTAATTCCTTCTCTCGCCCGACTCAGTTTCACAAAACAAACGTCCCTTATGCCGGCAATTTTTCACATCATGAACTTAATTAAAATTAAATTATACTAGAACAAAATCTGCTAAAACGCGCCGCGTAATATATTTCGCGAGCGGCAGGACAAAGGACAAATTTATCGCTACAAAGGACCGATGGAAGGATAGCGAAAGGGAGTCATATTTTATCAGGCCAATCTATTTTCCAACCCCTTACCTTTCGCCTGATGAAATGTTGTTAAATCGTTATCGAGTTGCGGTTTTTTTCCTGAGATAACACCCTTGTGTTGTGTTCTTAGCCTTGCTAGATTAAGTTCCTATGGTATCTACGAGTATTATTCTTGTACGTAGCTTGAAAATAAAATAATAATACATCTTGCATTAAATTAATTAAAAGGTTATTAAGTATTTCATTCAAATTGATTAAGAATTATTAATAGATAGTTTATTAAATTAAAAGAGTATAATAAAATAAATTTGATTAAACTAAATTTTAGTAGTTTGTCAAATAAAAATATTATACATTTTTTTATACTTTATACTTATCCTTGGGCAAAATATATAAATAATTAATATCGAAAAAATTTATTTTTTGATGTTTATTGCTTTAAATTTGTGGTTGGACATAATTATTAATTTTATTTGTAAATAGAATTTTATTTGCCAACAACTACTTTGACATGACGCTCGCCTGGTGATAGTTCGAGCCCTATTCCAGGACACCATCAAGTTAGTCCTACTTTTATAGCACAAACGCTTAGCTTGGTTTGAAAATAGTAAGAATATTGATGCGATGCGTATTCCGTATTCTCATTTCTAAACAATTTTACCAGCTTTTTATACTAACAAAAACTGCAAAAATACATTCTTAATAACAAAGAGTGCGAAAATCTTACCAAGAGATTATGTATATACACGACAGTGCGATGAAAAGGAGGGTAATATGTTTATCAGCCTGTGTATGTATGTGTATGTATGTATGTTCCTTTGTGGCGCTCTAGAGACCAAACCCATGGGCCGATTTTGATGATTCTTCAATCGATTTTTCCTAATCTTGTAAGTTATCTTATGTTTCTTTTGCTACCCCCACTATTTATCCCCATTTGGACACTTAAAACTGAAGTATGATTGTTTATATTTTTGTAAGGTTTAATTAGTATTAAGTATACCCTGACGAAGGAACCTTGTTTCCGAAACCCTTTGGTTTTATATATTAAAATCTTCGTTGACATACAAATTATAATATGACCTAACTGAAGAAGATGAATAAAATAATAATTATGACATGACATACAGCATTTCAGTATAGAGGTGTAGAATATTTAAATACAACATATCAACGGCTACATTGTATATGTATGCGGGTGAACTAAACTACATAAGAACATTGCTGCGAACTAACATTAATCAAAAAATACGATCGATAAATTGACGATTTTCTGTAAATTAAAAGGAATTGTTCTTTTCACAAAAGGAAAATATTTCTTCAAAACTAGCAAAATAACTTTAAAGTAACATTATTTATGTTGATATAAAATAATACTTCATACAATACTACTATTTATTAAATAATTAACATATTTTAAGGTCAATGCTCCCTTCGTCAGGTTATAACATATAAATTATATCCATTGGCCCTTAAACACGTTGATTATTTAATATGTAGTGGTTTTATATACAAGTGCTTTATTTTAATCAATATTCTTAATAACTCATTATGAATCTGCCACGTATAATACTTAATTCACAATTAAAAATCAAACATGCAAAAAACAGCTGCTAAATAAATAAGCTTTAATCTGACTTACCCACGTGATCTTTTCATGGTAATCTCCGAGGCGCGTCATCTAATGTCTCTTTCACCAAACGATGCACACTAAGATAAAATGCATAAACACCAAGATAAAATGGAACTGATATTCTGTTTATCGATGGAAATATCAATTGTTTCGCACTCAAGTCATCTGAATATAGATTCGCGAACCGCGATATTCATTGCATAACCTATTCACAGTTTGGGCAACCCGACTCGACAACGCGATCGGGAAAAATATCTCTAGCTTCAGGTAGGTAGGAGGTGTATTGACAACAATAAATAAATATGTAGAATATAGATACTAGTGCCTAAATACGTTTTAATATTGTGATGTATTAAATGTGATACATTTATGGATTTAACAATTTTTTATCTATTATTATTCAAAAATTGCATGCGCAAGTATACGTAATCAAATAAAATTGATACATTTTTAAATAATCTTTCTCTTAAAATCCCCGCACACAATTGATATTATTGATATTGGAAGCGTTTTATATTGTTCTATATAAGATGTTTTGACCACATGAGGATAAATTAATATTGTCAATAGAACAGTCTTATTAACTGACAATTATTAAAAAAAAAGTTATTTTCTAAATAATTATATGTTTGATAATTATTTTTAAAAAAGAGCAAAATGATTTTGTTGTGATATAATTAATATAATTAACAAAAATGTATTCTGTTTTAAGACCTCAAAAGAGATGGGCCGATGATATTGTCACTGTGGGGGGAAAGAAATGGCTACAATTAGCCAACAACAGGGAAGAATGGAAAAATAAGGAAGAGGCCTATATCCAGCAGTGGAAAGACGAAACTGATGAAGAAGAAGAAAACCTCAACTTCCTTTGTATTCTTTAACTCTAAACATCAAAATTTGATAAATTAAAAAAATATACATATTAAATAATAAGGATAAGGATGATTCTTTAAAAAAAAATGGATTATTATTAATTCATTTATAATGATGTGCACAAAATTTTTAAATTTTATTTAGATTATTTGATGAAAGAATAAAGAAACACATGAGGTGTACAAGAAATATAAAAGTTCCAAATTTGCGAATCATCTTAAGGCTATGGATCATTATTTTCATATTAATAAGGGTGCATAAATTTAACATACTAATAATACAGAATTGCAGTTTGATAAATCAGTAATTTTGGATATAAGTGAAAGTGTTAACAGTAAATTGATTAAAATAAATAACAAGATCCTTTTTACAAATACTTATCTTTTAAATTTGTTTTCAAGTTAGTACTTAATTATTATTCATTTCCCATATATTATTTTTTTATAATTTAATTGTCTATCCTACTTCAATTTTTTTATTTTAATTTGTTAGTATATATTGTATCTCGACGAAAAGACTATCGGCCCTGAAAAATGTTGATGCTTTCAATATATAAGTGGTGAAAACAATATGTACGTTTTTATAAATTATATGACAATTTTTATACTCACATGCTCAAATTGACCAAATAAAATGATAGCGTGCGATGGCCAAAGTCGATAGACTTTTTTGCTGCTTTTTCTACATTACTACAACGACTTTCTTCAACAAAAAATAATCAATATATTATTTTATGTATTTAATTTAATTCTAAAAATTTTGATTATATAAATATATATATATATTATATATTATATATATATATATCTTAGTATATATATAGATATATATAGAGTATCATATATATTATATATATATAGATATTAATGTTGTATTTTATTTTAATATCAAGGTGACATATTTTATCCATAAAATACTGAAAATGAAAAATAATTTTTGATTTATAATTATAAACAAGTCTATGCACACTTGGCTACATTTTGTATTATTTGGGCTTACATACAATAGGCCTAATAAAAACAAATTAAATTGTCAAAATCGCAAGAAAACATTTACTTTTATTTGTATTTTTCATATTTATTAAAAACGTATTTAATTTAATTTAAAAAGGATTTAATGTTTAATTGGCATATTTTTCTCGAACATTTACTTTCTAGACACGTTATATATATTAATCCATTTTATCATACAAGTAATTTTTATGTAGTTCTCGAAATGGTACATTTATTATGTTTATAAATAAAACATTAATTTCCCATGGGGAATCAGTTCTCACCAC
The DNA here is from genome assembly GCA_016648135.1 of Agrypnia vestita. Lineage (NCBI taxonomy): Eukaryota > Metazoa > Arthropoda > Insecta > Trichoptera > Phryganeidae > Agrypnia > Agrypnia vestita. Next base: position 47,875 of record JADDOH010014252.1, on the reverse strand, counting down.
TGACGTTAGTAATTATTTAACAGTGAGGTTATTTACTAAATATTTTATGAAAATTTTGTAAATTGAGTTGAAACATCTTGTTTTATTCCACCAGGTTTAGAAATACGTAGCGTTTGAACATTTTCAATTTTAAATATTTTTTTATATTTTAAAATTATTAAGTGTTGTAACTCAATTGACAAAATTATCATGGCATACCACAAAGCTTCACCAAAAACCTTTGAACAATAAATTGTTATATGAACAGCGTAGAAATTTTCTATTCATCAATTTTAAAATCATCATGCATGACTTGGAGTGTCTGTTCTGATTCACAATAAGAAGGATAATTTATTTCTGATTTAAATAATCGAAACTGAATTATTTTACTAAATAATTGAACCGCTTTAAAGATTAATAAAATTTAACAAGTTTTTCTAATTTTAATTTTTATTAGATTCATTTGAGATTATTACATAAATAAAGGATATATAATGGTTGGTAATTTTATTAATGTGATATTCTACACAGTGACTAGCATATAAATTTCGATGGGAATTAAACCTATATTCATATTTATACATAATCGAGGAGTATGCAGGAACTCGTGGATTATTGAGGTCCTAAAAGGACTATTTACAGTGATTCTAAAAGAATGCAGCATTTTCAGCTAATCTCTTTACAAAAAAGATAAATCATTGTTCATCATGCACCTAATGATATTCTACAAAATAATAAATAAAAACCGGATCCGCATTCATCTAACAGAAATGAAACCGTACTCCCCCATACTGAATAAATTAAAATAGGTAATGCTGGCTAACGAAAATAAATCAAATTGTCAAAAAAAAATCTACGCCACGAGGGTAAAGTTTAAGGTAAACAATACGATGTATTTGATGAAAAGCACTGATAAATCAAAGATAAAAGTGGAAAAGACTCAATGTTTTAATAAATATTAAAAAATAGCTTAACCGAGAGTCAATGTCGAAAAATCGTTCAAATATATCGGAATTTAGACCATCAACGAGACTTTCTTTTATCAATCGTTGACAGATTATCAGAAACAAATGAAGATGACGAATAATTATCAGACTTGATCTATCAAATCGGTTTATTTTATCATAAATGTTTTTATATTTGTAGTTGATACCATTGGTTCCTTTAATTTAGTTATCAAATTTTCATTGTTTTATTATGTATGCCGTTATCCGAAATGCTAGATTTACTTTTAATGCTATTTTTTGTATAAGGATATATATTTTGTAAATTGGAGAACGACTCAATAAATAAATTTATAAAAAAATATTACCGTACAAATAAGTAGGCATTAAGTGAATTCCGAACCCATGATTTGGGATATGCGTATGTGATTTTAAAAACTAAGTATTGCTTATTTCCCAAAAAACTTATATTAATGAAGTCGAATGTTTAATTAGCTACCGTACGTTTAATAATAAAATAAATATTGACAAATTCAAAACGACAAAACATTATTTTTGCTTTCCTGTAAAGTTCAAAATAATCACTAACTCCCTTTTGGCTTTCCACCCTCGATTTATAGTAGTGATGGGTCCGCTCTGTACCAAGTACTAAAATGTAGTAGTACTACATTATACTCAAGTGCACACTTCACACGTTTGTAAGTGAACTGCACACTACAAATTTTAAACTACATACTTCAAACTGCACACTTCAAACGGCACACTTCAAATCACATAAACTGGACACATTAAACTGGATACTACAAACTTTGTACTTTAAATTTCATACTTCAAACTTCACACTTTAATGTTTTGAAAAATTTTGGCTGATTTTTATGTAAGTTGATGTATCTTAAAAGACTTTGTAAAATCCCACCCACCGTCAGATTAAGTTTTTTGGAAAGTTGATGTAGTACAACAACAATTTGTTGACTTCATTTAGTTTACTTTAATATTTTGGTACCTACTACAAATGAAGCGCGCACTTTGTAGTCTTAAAATTAGTGAATGTGTGTGTGTGTGTTGTAGTCTTCATTCTGAAATAAAGTTTTTCCTTCGCTAATACCTATGGCTAGTTTTTGAAAGAGAATTAAAAAAATGTATTTAATATATATTTAAACTTAAAAATACACTTTAAAATTTTTTATGATACTTAAATTCCAGCAATTGTGAAATATATATTCTATCTTTATAATTCTACGAAAGTAATACGATACAGACTAGATATTACAAGAAATACAATAAAGTTATACTTGTTATTTCAAAATTATTTATATTCATTATGAAATAGAATCACTTAACCAATAAACAGAAATTCAAAGTAATGTATCAATATTCAGTTAAATTATAAAAATACCTGTAATAATGTTTAACTAGAAATAAGAGCAGAAATATCCCTATAGGTATTAATATCAAATTATCAAAAGCTTTTAGAAATTATATGGAATTATTTAGCATACTACTACATAAACATCATACAGGCTCAATATTAAATACCTTTGTGCTGAAATTGTACAAATGCCCTAGCTTAAGAGAACAATGATTGGACCAGTCTGAAGATGGCCATGATAGGCTGAAATCGGTACGGTAAAAAAAATAATTCAAAAGTGATTTAATTTAATCATTTAAATGCAATTCCACCAAGAACTACATACTTCAAAATAACACACTATTTTACGACACCATTTTAAAAACGTCATCTGGTCAAGTACGAACACAACAGTGTAAAATATTGAAATAGGAATTAGCCACTCTGTAGAACTGCAAACCCGACCGCAACCGGAAACATGAACAGCCCTCGAGTACATGAATCGAGCGCGCCCGGACTGAAAATAATATCGAAAGCCGGCTCTGCATTCGACTTGGCCAATATCCGGCACCAGTGCGTTGGATGCGGGAATAAGCGCTTGTTCAGACACAGCGGGAACCGTTCAGTTTCAGAATCGCGTTTCAAAACACGCGATTTGTGTCATCTGTTCACACAGCCGCGGTTAATAAGCGATTTGTGCGCGCGAAAATAAACGTCAGTTTGACAGTTCTGGTGCCGTTCTCCATCTTTGAATATCAGAGATATAATCGCTCATTACTTGTTAACGACAGCCGTCTTCCATGGCAAGACACATAAATATCATTCTGTCAGTTCATTTTTGGTGAATAAATACCTACTTCTCTAAAATACTCTTTTTTCCCATCATTTCCAAACATCTCCACCAACTCCTGCCAAGCTTGGTTCTTGGCATATTTGAGCAATCCTCACACTATTACAGGACTTTTCTCCCATATTACAGGTCTTTTCTCCACTTCATCAATAAAAAATTCAGTATCAAAGCGATCCATAACCGTAGAAAAGAGAATATAATCCACGCGTGCTCCTGTTGTGACATGGAACCGTGCGGTGCCCGCAACGCGACTGATCGCTCTCGTAAGGCCCCATAGTAATAGGATCGTGCGGGCGCCGTGCGGGTCTCTTTTCTAGCGGTTGGGTTGCGGTCACCGCAGTGGTTGACTAACCGCACGGTTGTGTCTGAACGATCACATACAAATCTAGGTAAAGGAGACCCGCACGGATCTCATGCGATTCTGAAACGGTACGGTTCCCGCTGTGTCTGAACAAGCGCTAATTCCGAATATCCAGCCGCACACGGCGCTGTGCGGGCGGGATTAATTTGGAGAGGAGCATTGTCCCCCAGCTGCAGGGAAATTAAAGCAGGTTTATTTGTGTCCAGGAACACGCTAATTCGAACGTGTGTAGCGCGGCTTCGTTTCTCCAAATCCGGCCTAATTGATCGGTCGCGTAATTCGCGGCATTATTCACCAGCCTGGATGACTCTCCCTCTGCGGCGGCGGGTCGAATTAATAGCTCAACAATTTATAAAAGACGATCCCCTTGATATCTTCCTGTATTCGTACTTTCCACATTAACTTCATGTTGCAGCTGCAGCTGTGAATTGAATAATGACGTATGCACTAGCGAAGGGAAAAACTTCATTTCAAAATGAAGACTACAACACACACACGTTCACCAGTTTGAAGACTACAAAGTGTACACTACAATTGTAGTAAAAACTACTTGAAGTGAAGTAATTGTAGTACTACGAAATGAAGTGAAGTAAATGAAGTGAAGTAAGTGAAGTGAAGTAATTAAAGTGAAGTAATTGAAGTGAAGTAAATGAAGTAAAGTAATTGTAATAATAATGAAGTGAAGTAATGAAATGAAGTAATAGTGAAGAAAATAATTTTATTCCCAAATAGAAATTTGGCGACCTAAAAAAAAGGTCGCCAGCCACATTTCTTCGCTCGATTCCAAAAAATTTTCAAACCATGGGGGGGGGGTTGTTACAGTTTCCAGAAATTTCTTCGTTTAGCTACATCAACTTTCCAAAAATTTCACGTAAAAAAATGCACTATTTAAAATATGTTTTTCATACTTTCGATAACTTTGAAGTGTATGTACTTTGTAGTGTTCGCTTTGAAATGAAGTGTACTATTTGAAGTTTATACTTTCAATAACTTTGGTGTTTGTAGTTTGTAGTGTGCACTACACATCAAAATGTGCGAAGTGTGCACTTCAATGTAGTGTAGTACTACATTGTAGTAGTGAGTACAGAGCGGACCCATCACTAGTATGCACACCTTTAGTTGTTCATCTCAATATTACAAAAAATGCATGCGTACGCAATTTTTTTACTCCCTTTCTTTTAACTCGTGGCGTCTGATTGCTTGCTTGTCTGACAAAAAAACTTTGGGTCGATTTTTAACCCTTTTCCCGTGATCCAATCGAGCTGAAACTTTGCAAGCAATCGTGGGGACGATCAAGAAGATTTATCAAATTTTCGTAAAAATAAAAATCATAGTATAATTTTGGATTTTTAAAATTTTTAATGGTTTTTTCATACAACACGTTGTACGAAAATACTCCGACGCATCTGGTAGACACGAAATCCGAAAATGAGAAAGAGAGTATTGTAATAATGTGTTTTTTACGGGTTAGTTTTTTTTATTTATTAATTGAAATATTTAATGGCTTTTAGACAAAAACACTATATTTATGGTTTTTGTGTTTAGTTTGTAGAACTCCATGGGTATGTGAAAAAAATCTCCTGTCCTTATTCCCTCCTGTTCCTTTTGGAAATACAGGATGTTCGGTATTCCTATGTTGGCGCCATTCTTGTTGTCTCGACATACTTTTCCCTCCTTCACCTCGCCAATTCTACCTTAGAAGTCGAAGCCTAATTGTCGTCGAGTGTGGATCGTTCGTTGTTGTCAAAAGAAATTGTCGACTTTACTGAATTAAGCCTTCGCCAAGTGTCATGGCTTCTGATTGTATGAAACACTTAGGATCCAAATGTATACATGTATTCGTATAGGAGAATCAAACAGTCAAAACCACCCTGTCGCATTTGTTGTACCATGTATCATTCGAAGAAGTGATTTATTTAACTTCCATCATCACCATCCATCATCAAGACCCATCACATCATAGCAGGAATAAGGAGGAAAGACCACGGCGGTAAATTTTGACTATCCCGTCTTTCCTCCTCTTCTTTTCATTTGGAAGTACAGTCCATTCATTTCATATCATTTTTCACTCCTTTATCAACCCTTATCCCTTAATTATCGTCTTCCATCCACCATCCACCCACCCTTAAAATGAATTAATCGAAAAAAATATATCATTACATGTATACAACGATCTTTATGCAATCGGAAAGCCCGATACTTGACGAAGGTTTTATTCAGTAAATTCGACAGTTTCTTTTCACAATAATGAACGATCTACACTAGACGACAGTGAATGGTACCCAGGAACGTTCTAAGAGCAAAAGATTCCATATCGTCCTACTCAATCGTCTCCATGTTGACATTTTTTTCAACTAACATGCAAGACCACGCAAGTAATATAACTATTGCGAGGCGGCGCGGCCGCAAGAACAAAACGATTCGCTGTCCCCGCCATTGGATGATGTCTTTATTTTTTTTAAATGATACATAAAATTTATTTAAAAAAAATACATTTACACATAGGTGTTGTAAAATATATAAAAATAAACATAATCACGTAAAATATATAAAAATAAGAATAAACATAAAAATAAAATAAACCAAAAATAAAAAAGACACATAAAAAAAGACAATAAAGACTAAATAAAAACAAACCATAGAGAACAAAAGAAAAGCTGCTAGAAAATCAATATATTTTATAAGAAAAAAAAAAAAAAAATATATATATATATGTATATATATATATATATATATATTATATATTAGGTCCTTACATATGAAATTGGCGTTTTGCCGTACTGGCAAATTTGATCTCAAATATCTTCTCTTTGGTTAGGAATTCCAAATCCAAATTTATACAGCTATTTACTCATGTATTTGTGTTTTGAAAATTATAATTCATTTTTTTTTTTCCTCAATTGTTTTTTTCTTTGCGTCACTTTTATATATATATATATAGATATATATATATCTATTATATATATAAAATAAAGAAAACCAAAATAAATAAATATTATAAAAAGATAAGGACACGTCCAACAGCGGCGGTAGTGGATGCTCAATCGACGATAAATAGGCTTTGACCACTATTGTTAGACCGCATTCAAAAGAATGTTAAGTGTTCAAATATTTGTGTTGTTACGATGCAAAAAATGAACACAAAATAAGTTTTTCTAGTATGTAAGGAACCTTTTTTAAACAAAAAAATATATTTTTATTTAGAATATTATATTGAGGCTTGTAATACGGGCTTTCCAGGTAACTACCCCCCGCCATCTTCTTACCGGACAAAGCTAGGGAATGGTCTTTTGATTGTGGTCGACCTATAGTAGGGCGAGAGAAGGAGGGAGAAGGGGAGTCGAGACAAATGAGCCAGAATACGATTGGCGCCAATATGCCTACGAATACCGAACACCATGTTTACGTGATGATGAGAGGGACTGCTCTTCTCGAAACTTTTGTTGTAATTTAATAACTCATATTGCGTGTGTGTATGTATTACAAAGTTATAATAAAACATATGTCAAATTTTAAATAAATTAAATTTAAAAAAATATTATTATTAAGTTCTGCAAGTTTGGGTAAAACCTTAAATATGACGGTTTCAGCTTGACACTTGATATAGGTCGACCACAATCAAAAGACTATTCCCTAGCTTTGTCCGGTAAGAAGAAAGTGGGGGAAAGTTGCCTGGCAAGCCCGTATTTCAAGCCCCAATATGATATTCCAAAAAAAGATATATTTTTTAGTTTAAAAAAGGTTACTTACTTACTTACTTACTAGAAAAAATTATTTTGTATTCATTTTATTCTTCGTAACAACACCTAGATATTTTTTGCGTTCATTTTTTTTAATGCAGTCTAGCTATAGTGGCCTAATAAGCCGAAACAACTGTCATGTTTAATGCTTTAAGCAAACTAACCTCGTTCCATTTCTTTTTTTCGTCCTTTCCTTTCAACGGACGTTGGCTATTATGTTGGATATGAGGACTTTGTTTACCGGGACCCGAAGCAGCCCTACTGGTACTACAGTAGACTGGACAAACCACTGTCTCAGGTTTTCAGCCATGATATCCTCGTTCTTCTAGAGCCCCGACTTCCGGAAATATTTACTTGAATTATGAGATGCAAGATCTCGTACTTGTCTGGGTATCTTATCACGTGTCCGAGATATTGAAGTTTACGTATTTTTATTGTTTTAATAATTTCATTTTCTTTATTCTTCCGAACCATGACATCTTCATCATAACTCTGTCCAGAATTCTTCCAGCAGTAATCTTCTGTAGATCCACATTTCGAATGCTTCACGTCACCTAATCAATTCTTTGATAATCGTCCATGCCATCTTTCCATTTAAGAAACACAATTAAATTAGTATGTAAATCGTGCGTACGACGCACATTGTTTCGTTGTATTGGTGTTTGAAGGTATACATACACCGGGAAGCCGTGACTTAGATGCAATTTTCTTCAATGCACGTTTGGCCATGTACCTATTTAGAAATGTAATAACCAAAACAGGTATACAAATTTTTAAATCCGATAAAATTCTTATTATAAAGCTTTTAGAGAGTTACTTTTTAAATTGCTCCTATTTTTTTAAAAAAAAAAAAATTATTTTCCGATTGGATATGACACATTTTAGATATTTCACTTTATTTTCTGTATCAGAATAACGTGCATCGGGAAAAGCCGCATCTCAGTCATGGCGGAGAATGTCCACGGGAATTAAAAAGCCATTTTTTTTAATTTTCCGGTTAAAATAATAGCTTAATATATACCTAAATACGTACTAATAAAAAAATTAAAATAAATGATCACCTCTGTTTAAGGAATCACCTAATTTCTATGTAAATTTGAGGCTCCTTGTGCGGTGTGACCCCATTAATGAGATTAAGGGTTGTATCTTCAATACCAAAATATTCAGTCACCTCTCACACGTGTTTCTATTTTGGTCTAATTGCAACGTAGTTGAATAGCTCAAATCATACATCCATCCACTGCTGCTATAAACCACCCCGTACAGTACAGTACAGTAAACAGCCCGGTAATTAGATGGTGTGTAGTGAATTACACGTGCATACGTTTAACACAGGTATTCAAAAGCTCAACCACCTATACACACAACTAAATTTAAACTCATAATATGTTAAATTATGTGATTCGTATTTCGCTTGATTATAAAATTATCACTGAGCTTTCCTATAATTTCCTTATTTACAAGGAAAGTTTCACATGAAATTAACATTATTCAAAATACAAGATGTTTTCTATACAAAGTCGAGGCTGCTTTTGAAGAAATTTCAAATCAGAATTGAAGAAATGAGAAAAGCACTCAATTGGATGGAAATTAAAAAAATACTTATTTATAAGGTTCTGATATTTGTACATAAAATTTTCAATAACAATGCCAAAATATTTTTTGAACAAAATTATTGTAAACGGTGATGTACATACATGTAACACCAGAAATAGGAATAGAATAAGATTACCATATTAGAAAAAAAGTATAAACACAGAATTGTCTAATGTACAGAGGTATTAAACTATATTATGAGTTGCCAGAAAACATAAAGAATATAAATAAGATGAATGAATTTAAAAATAACTGCTAAAATTATTGTAAAAATAGTATAGAATTGTAGGGCATAAGATATATTGTTTATTATAGATTGTACCATAGATTATATTAGATGTAAATGTAAATATATAGGTTATTATATTAGTAATCGATTTAAGAATATAAAGTGTTAAATACTAGTTAATATACAAATTGTAATATAAACTAACTTAAGAAATAAAAAAAAATTAAAAAACATTGTAATCCAAGTTGCGTCTATCTGATGAATGAGAGGGACAGACTTGAAAGAACGAGAGCCCATTGAATTAGAACCGAACTATTATCAGCTGTAGTAATTGTAAAACACTTAATATCTGGAAGCCACGAAAACATCAACAAACGTGTTTCATTGAAATTCCGAACATCAAAGTACTTCTCCACACACGCGGGAGAGAACATTAATATTTATATTTCAAATATTTAAAGCCTTGTTTTTTTGTTTGATTTGGCATTATTAGACCCCACCTTCTCTACTCTCCTCACTCATCAGATTCTTTATCTTTGCTGTTAGGCACCCTCATTGCGAGAATAATGTCTACCATGTTATTTAATTTGGCCATGGCGGAGGCCTATGCATGGGATTGTTTACGATATGGAAGGTAGCGCACAGGAGCACTCACCACACACCCTTGGAATAATAGGAGGCTCGGTCAAGTGGCAAGGGTGATCCGAGATGATTGGAGCTCTCCCTTATTTTGCAGCCTTCTCAGGTCTATGTATCATATATGCTGTATGCTGTACCGCTCCATGAGGCTACACTTCTCTCCAACAGCCAGAAGATTCTTGCTAAAGATTTTCGATTCACCTACGCTGCTTATTTTCTCATCACTTGGAAGAGAGTCTTTATGACAAGCCGAAACAGTTGTTACATTGTGACAACTATTTTGGTGACACAACACATCTAAATATCTAATTCTATCTAAAGATCTAAATATAACGCTATTAACTCAACAAAAAACGATATTCCTCCACTTCTTATATGTTTTAGAAACATAAATCAAGACCACATGGGTGGGCGCACGGACTGCGTGTAAATAGCTGTTTCGCCCCTGGCGTGAATTTACTATTCGCTTATAGTAATGCCTCTCAAGATGACAATGCGAAATATCAGATTAAGTTTTCCCCCTGAAGAACACATATGAGTCAACCAAAATCAAGTCAAAATAACCACTAACCTGTGCTAGTTTTTATCCTCGAGGCAGTTGGTCAGTCCTTTTTTTTTGCAGGTATCTTGAAGGTCTTTGTATTCTCCATGTCACAAACAACACGCGGGGATAAATCTGGACTGGTGAGTCTCTCGCGGATAATAACACAAATAATATGATTCCAAAAAAAATTACGAATCTATTATATTATATGTATGTCTATTCGCATTCAAAACCAGAGCAATGTTATTGTAACAGAGTTTAAAAGGATTATATTTCTCCCGCGCGTGCATGACTAACGCCATCTAGCCTCGGTGTATAATTTCACAGAAGCAGCGGCATTTATGAAATGACACGGGAAACTCAAATATGTCTTCAGGAAAGATATTAAATATAGTAATAGACATAAATCAATCGTCATCCTGAGGGGCATACATTTATTATATCGCCTAACCACCACATATTAAAATATTATTTTAATAAAATAACAACTTAATAGAGGTACTTTCAAAATAATTGGATTAATTAAATTTTAACAGCTGTCTCACTTAAAATAACACTTTAGTTGTATAGTTAGTTAGTTTTATAGTAAGTTAGTTATATCAATCTGTAAATATTTCCAAACAAATAAAAATAAAAAAGAGTACCTAAATACCTGAAATATTTTTCGAATAAAATACTTTTGCCATTAAAAACTAGGTGTTCCGAAAATCTCTTAATTATTATGACTTCCTGCTGGCGCGGGCTGACCGGGAAGTCCGGGCCGTAAATCAAGCGGGGCACTAAACGTCCAATATGCGGACATAACCAACATATTTCACGGCTCTTGGAATCCCCCCCTTATAACGACATCGCGTTGTATTGAATTCCAATTCGGCGGAGATACACTGTTTGAAAACTTTGAGAAATTTTCAAAGGCTTCGAAATCGATTTACCTTCCTACGTGGGGGACATAAGTTAAGTTGTACGGACCGGCAGGAATCGCGAGGCTGCTCTGCGAGGGTTGCGAATCGTGCGGGAATTTAATGCGAATAATTTGTTTCTGTATTGGGGGTATAGCAGTGTACACAGTCCATCTCAAATATAGTTTCGCGTCTTAAAGATTTACTTACTATTCTGAATAAATAATGAAATAAAACAATCAACTTTGTTTTTTTCCACTTATATTTAAGCCACTTGTTTCACTACATGTTTCGGAAACGTCCGTTTCCTTCATCAGGTGAATTAAGACTGAGGTATGTAGGAATGGTTGTCTGGTGTGTGTGTTGTGGATTCGGTAGAAGTGGAGGGGGTATCTAAGTGGTGGGAGATCGGGAACATTGTAAGAAGGGGTGATGTGAAGGGTTGTATTTGATTATTGATTATGTTATTTGTTGTGTTTATGTTTTTATGAATTTCAAGTGTTTCTAAATTATTTTGTTTAAGGCCGTATGTCTGTTTATGTAGGATGTGTATTTTTGTATTGCTGAAAGTGTGGTTATTTTCTATAATGTGATTTTCTATAATGTTTCCGAAACATGTAGTGAAACAAGTGGCTTAAATATAAGTGGAAAAAAACAAAGTTGATTGTTTTATTTCATTATTTATTCATAATGGATTTCCACAAGGTAAACGCCGTAACATTTAATTACTTACTTACTATTCGTCTATGTCAAAAATTGTACGAGTTGTAAATGAAGTTAAAATAGGAATGCGATCGCGGAATACGTGTCGCATCAATATTCTTACTATTTTCAAATTAAGCTAAACGCTTGTGAGATTCGAACCCGCTATCACGAGGCGAGAGTCCTAACCACAAGACTAGCAAGCTACTTTAAACTACTTATTGATAACCTTGCAGGACTATATTCCTGCCTTGATTGTGTGTCGAAAATGTTTAAGCAGCCGTGACCTAATAATATCAATAGTTATGGACTTATACAATATCAAAATTTGTATTTTTTTCAATATTTCTAACTATTTTTTAACAAAACATTGATTTATCATTACAGTAACTCATATCGATTACAAAAAATTAATTCGTTTCAATACAAGTTAAATAAAATGATAAAAAATAATTATTATTTTATTTGAGTTGTATTAAAGGGAATAATTTTTTTAAGTTACTGTAATAATAGTGCAAAATTTTACAAAAAATAAGTCCGAAATATTGAAAAAAAAAATACAAACTTAGATGTCGCTTATCTCCATAACTATTGATATTAGGTCATGGTTGTTTGAACATTTTCTCATAGTTTAAGAAGAAATATAATCCTGCAAGGTTATTAATATTTTCCAAATAACCCTGTATACAATGTAGAAAAAAACATGTATGTAGCCATAAAATACACAAATATTCATTGAAAATACAAAAAAACAACACGTTTTAATATAATAATGAAAGCCAGTATTGCTGTAGAGGCACTCGTGATATCAAAATCTAGACAAGGATTTTTAAATAATAATTTCTTTGGCGCATTCAGGGTCAATTTTTTTTAACGGAAGTTACACAAGTAGCATGTATCATGCAGCGGAAGTGTAGTGAAACATAGAGCGGAAAATGTAGCGGAAATGCGATACCAGAACCAACGACGCCATAATATTTTTTTGTCAGCTGTCAGTTTCTGTTTACACGCGAGTTTACTAATGTTTCGATCATTTTTTAAGAAAGTTTTTCTTTGTCGCCATACCAAAAACGATTAAAAGTGATATTCGAAGAATTATTTATTTCAAAAACTCCGTAATTGTCAGATATAAGTTAACAAAACAAAAAACACATCCATTTGTTTTATATTCAATGCGGCGGTCAAAGTTGTACAGCTTTGAATCTTTTGAATACGTAAATGTTTTTGCCAAAAAATCGATAAAACATGAAAGTGGGTAGATATATTTTTTAGAAAATGCACACATTTTTGAAAAGGAACAACGTCTCAATATCGACGCCATATCGAATTCCCGTCAGCTGTCATATTCTGTATACGTGCGAGTTCACGAATGTTTTTTAAGAGTGTTTTTATTTGTAGCAGAATAACTTCTACCACGCGTACATGAGTACACTCACGAATTTTTATTATTATACAAAACTTTTCATGAAGGTACGTGATTACAAAATCTGTAAATCACTCTTAATCGCAGTGATTAATCTTGAAATCACTTTACAATAAATCACTGCCATTGACTTAGTATTAGGTTTCGTGTTCGGTTGAAAAATATCTAGAATCTTCTATTATTAATTAAAACTAGCGTAATTTACTGGATTGGGAGATTTTCGGAATTAATTGCTTCCACTAAGGTACTAAAAAATATTCCCTGTACGAGGCATTTCACCCCACCACCCACATGTACCCTCGGGCATTATATATGTTTTTATATTATGTTTTTTTTATAAAACTTAACACAAAATTATGCTTTTCCAACAATCAGAAAATGTATTGTGCATAAATCAGAATGAAAATAATTATCAAAATATTTTTATATGTTCTGAGAACACAGTTACTGGATTTTGTTCACAGAGGTATGGAAAAATCCGGTAATTGTGTCTTCAGAATATGCATAGTATAAAAATATTATTAAATATATATAGGTCTATAAAAAAAATTAAAAAAAAATATTTTCACGTATAGTAATTAATAAATAATAAATAATTCGGAGGAATAATAAAAAATATTGCTTTATATTCCACTTTAAAAATCAAGAAGTATCATTGCTGCAAAATCTATGTCTTTTATGTTAAGGTCTAACCAGAGATGTCTCTAGCATATTCCATTCGAATTTATGAAAGAAACTGATTGAGAACATACACACAACTTTCATAGATTTGATGTTTGGATGTTCTTACGGTGGAATCGATGAACGTTGCACTGATTGAAGTGATCCATCATAAGTTCTTGGCCACCCTTTAAAGACTTTCACATTTGTGTCCCATCTTCATCTCTGTGAGACTTCTATAATTTATCTTAAATAATCACTACTTTATGTTACCAACTAAATCATGCTACTACCACATGTTTCATTACAAGAGCACCGTAATTCACTTCACTCATATTCTTACACCTTCTCACGCAAGTTCATCATTGTTCAATTTGAAATCACCTTCACGCCATACAGCTTTTGCCAGTTTATCTTATATATTATTATAAAAGACGTATTATACTGTATCAAAACTTTTGTTAGAAAACGACATAAATATATAATTAATTGTTTTATACCCTTTCATAGAAACACCTCAAGTTTATCTTGTAAAAGGGCACAAATCGCTCTTTAAGGGCGGATCGCCTAATTTTAAGAGGAAGAAGTAGAATATATTGATCATCATAAAATGTTTTACTTTAAAGTGAGTGATTCATACACCACAAATGAGTCGCATGATTCAAATAAAATGATTAAAATAAAATGACAATGATTTATAATCAAATATAGTACATGTATTTAGCAATCAAATTTTATGTACTTCCTTTTTAGTCTTGTATTTAAGAGCAATATTTTTTCCCTTGTGCTTTGTGCTTTCTTAATGTTCATTTATTCCTCGTCTCGACAGAAAATGTGATCCAAATATTTTAGTACTGATTTTCTTTCTTTGTTTTTTGCTTCAATTACTTTCGGTGTCTTTTATTCCTCATAATGTGTTCGATCCATTTCCCATTCTGTTTTCAACAGTATTTACGGAAATTATTGTCGATTTTCTTCAACCCTTTTTAATATTTCTTCATTTTAAAAACTTCTCTTCCATTTTTCTATTTGCTGTATTTCATATACGTAAAGTAAACCGATCTATTGTGAAATAATAATAATAAAATAATTAAATTTTCACACGAAGCAAACACATTGTGGTGAGACATAATATCTTTAATCTTTTTATATATATATATAGTTTGATGAATTTGTGTCCACTAAAAACTAACCTACATACTATTTGTTCACTTTTTAGTTAAGGAAATAATTTACACAGAATTTTCTAAATGAAATGTGCATAAAATCAAATCCTTACAAAATATATTTTAATTATTAACGAAATAATTATTTTATTCTTTAAATAAAATAACTTTTTGTTTTACACCACTTTATTGAGTTTTAACCAACTAGTATCGACTCACAACTGAGTCTTCATCGGGGTTCAGATATTAACTAAATAAAAACAGAATTACGAACAATTAAGAAAACATTAAGCAAAGAGACAGAACGTCAACTGTGGTGGGGGTTGGGTGAAAGAGAGTGGGTGTAGTTAATTGGAAGGGGAATATATCTAGAATTGGACTACACGATAAATCTAGTTGCTAATATAGTTAATATTAATAAAGTATATATATATATATATATATATATATATTATATATATATAGATAAGATATATATATAATCGCTGAATACTTGATAAACATATTAGCAAGAGGTCAATATCAGGTGACTAAACAGACGACTGCCTAGAGAAAATTCTCTTTCATTTTTGATATACCTTTTTCTCTATTTATTTCTCATTTATTTCAGTATTTTATTTTAAAGATTGAGAAAATTTTAAAACTGTCGTTTGATTGCATCCCTACAATCTGTTCGTCAAATATTAAATCCAGAAATTAATGCAATCCATAAATACATCGATAAGTTCAGTCTAGTGATTCCGATCATCCCTTCGATTAGACAAACTTGCAACCGCACTTCCGGCTAATTGTCCAACCAGATTCAGCCACGCCTCAAAATGCATTCCGGAAAAGTTTGTCGCAAATCTATCGCTCATCACGGTCCGCCCGTGGAGCCGTTATATTATTCAAGGTATCTATTCCATAAAATCTGTGGAAACTGCGACTCTGATGAAACTTTGTAAGCGTTTGGTGATAGCGTTTAGCTATATTGTTAAAAGCTATGGTGGTTAAGCGAATTTGAATGATTTCGATAGATGATTAGGCGAAAGCATTGGCAGCAGATTGGGTGAAAGCAATTATGAAACAATGTATGTGTATATTTAAATGACTGACAATTATATTAAATGAGTGAATTAAATTTTCATTTTGTTATACATGTAATCTTCTTACTTATTAATTAATTATGTATACATTTTATTATATAATTCTTTAGAATATTTCTTTAATAAAATTTAGTATTATATTTGATATTATTTATACTGTATACTTTTATTATCTTAGCTTAAAATTTACCATTATTTTTCTCTTTACTATATTCATTTTTAATTGTTTGCGTATTATTAGTTTATTTTAGTGTTATCTCACATAATTGCATTATGAGTATGGTTTTGATTATTTAAAATCTTATTCCAATTTTTAGTAAATGCTATCTGATTTTTGAGCCTAATATGCTCAAAATCAGTTAACAAAAAGAATAACTATTAAATTAAATTAATGAAATAATAAATGATTACCCACGTAAGACAGAAACTGATATAGAAAACATTTAAAAATCAAATTTATTAATCGATTAGAACAGATATAGAAAAATCAAATCAATGAAAAAATATTTGCTCGCTACCGGGACTCGAACCACGTATCTCCTCTTATCGGTCGCATTACCAAAAAGTGGATTGCTAATAATGAATAATCGATCAATTAATAATAAGAAACTTTCATATAAGGTCGATATATTGACGGAAATATACGAGGCCGATATAGCGTAATTGTTTAATCCACCTGCCCCGACAGCATCAGATCCGTGATTCAAGTCCCGGTAGCAGCCAAATATTTTTTCGTTGATTTGATTTTTCTGTATGTCTTTTCTAACTATTTAATAAATTTATTTATAAAAATTCACAGAGTTTTGTTCTGAAATTACAACTTCACAATAATAATGTGTTCTTATATATATAAAAAAACATTTATATATTTATAATATTGCGTAAACAAACAAATTAAAGGTGCCATTATTAAATGAATTAAATTTTGTTAAAAAATAAGAATACATATTCTTTACTAAGTAGATCTGTCTTTTCCTCCCCATTCCTGATTCCCCTTTTGCCTTTACCTCTTTGATTCTCGTTGTTTGTTCTTAACTTAAACCTTTCATTTTTTGGTATTATATAAGTTGTTATTGCTACATATTAATATGTAACATGTTAATTCTGTGGAAACTTATAAGATCTTCTCTATATTATTTAATATTTATGTGAATTGTGATTTTATTTGTATAGTTTTTTTCCCATAAATAAATATAAAATAATTGACATTATTCTGAAAAATAATACAAAAAAATATATATCACAAGACATAAAATAGTACATCATGTCCAGTTAAGAGTACTTAAGAGTTTAAAAAGGTTAATTTATATGTCTAAAGTTATCGTCATAAATAATAGAATAGTTACTGAAGAGGTGTGACAGCTATTAACATATGATTTTCATGTCAGCCATAATCAGTTGTCGGGTTTATGGTAATGATAAAAATTATTATTTTTAGGTATATCATATGTATATCATAAAAATTAAAAAAATTTATTTAAATAGAGGATTACTAATTTGAAATGAACAAAACCATAACCACTAAGAATTACGTTTTTGTTTACCGGTTTCGAGACCTAACCCGTCTTTTCGTCGGGACAACCACTAACTACACCAGCATTTAGACATCACTATGCACCGTAACCATAGTGTTATTTAAACACCAACACCTTCACAAAATACTCTTCACATGCTTGTTGCATTAAGTAAAGGCCAACATGCACTAAGTTTCTTATCAAAAAGGATTAAGAATTTGAGTAGAAGAGAGATGGAGATAGGGTGAGGTCTATAAGGGATATTGATAAATCTTGGGTAAAATAATTTCAAATCAAACAGAGGACTTCATGGGAAATATATTTGATTTTTAATTAGAGTAATGTTATTTTTTTATGGCTTTACGAATACAATTTTTTTTACATATTATTAGGTTTTAACCCTTTATTATTAATATGATTGAGCTCTAAGAGATGATTAAAAAATTTGGAGAAGTTATTATTACAAAGGTGTCTCACATATTTTTTATTCTTATGTTAAAATTACACGATTTCACGAGTTTCAAGTTAATTAATAAATCCCTGAATTATCGAAAATTATATTTTTATATTTATTGCTTAAAAGGATTTAGCCAATATAAGTATTTTTATATTTTTGGGTAAGGATTTAGATACCTAATTACTTATGTTATCTACAAATAAAATTCCTTGACATTCATTTTAATCATTATGTTGTAATGTGTGGTTTTGTTAATGTTTTTCTTTTTATGTGTCTTACATTATGCTATTGCTTTGTTTCTTTTCTTTCATTATTACTTTTCTTTATGTATTACGACTATGTATTTTCTCTTTTTAATAAAGACATATCTTGAGGGGGGGACAGTAAATGGCTTTGTTAGAGCGGCCGTGCCACTTCGCAGCGGTTTATATGACCTGTGCAGTGCAACACGCTCCCGCTTGTTAGTTGAAAAAAATGTCAACTTGGAGACATATAAGCGGTGGGTACCATTCACTGCGTTTATAATTGCGTAATTTTTTTTGTAAATAAATATTTTCATCGTCAAGCCGTCTTTCACTGAGTCCGCTTGATACCCCAGTATCAATGTTTTTTAAAGATGGGTATAAAAATTTATTAAATGATTTTAATTTAAATTTTCTATATAATATGATATTAATCTATATATATATATATATAAAGAAACCCGTGTTTCCCTATCCGCCAAATTTTCTCCACAACCAGCCACAACCACCCATCGATGGTTATGGTGGTAGATAGCCCTTGGGGTCACATTGAAAATATGCGAGTTTCGTGGGGGTGGCAGAGCGTGGGTGGGAGTTAGCGAAGGGAAAAACTACATTTCAAAATGAAGACTACAACACACACACGTTCACCAGTTTGAAGACTACAAAGTGTACACTACAATTGTAGCAAAACCTACTTGAAGTGAAATAATTGTAGTACTACGAAATGAAGTGAAGTAATGAAGTAATTGTAGTATTAATGAAGTGAAGTAATGTAATGAAGTAATTGTAGTATTAATTAAGTGAAGTGTAATGAAATGAAGTAATGTATTACTAGTGAGTTAATATTTTTTTTCCAAATAAAAATTTGGCGAGCTAAAAAAAAGGTTGCCAGCCAGATTTCTTCATTCGATTCCAAAAAATTTTCAAACCATGGGGGGGGGGGGGTTGTTACAGTTTCCAGAGATTTCTTCATATATCTATATCAACTTTCCAAAAATTTCACGTAAAAATTGCACTATTTAAAGTATGTTTCTCATACTTCCGATAACTTTGAAGTGTATGTACTTTATAGTGTTCGCTTTGAAATGAAGTGTACTATTTAAAGTTTATACTTTCAATAACTTTGGTGTTTGTAGTTTCTAGTGTGCACTACACATCAAAATGTGCGAAGTGTGCACTTCAATGTAGTGTAGTACTACATTGTAGTAGTGAGTACAGAGCGGACCCATCACTAGTGGGAGTGGGTGCCGAAAATGTGCTTTCTAGCACATTTTTTTGTTATGGGAAGGCCGCAAATGCTTCAGATTGTTTCAAAATACCTGCTCTAGAAAGTTCTGGAAGGAGAAGGCTCTAAAAAATTCCCGAAAGTTCGAAAGCCAAAGAGTGGTGGAATGTGTCGGTTATCTAGAAGGTTCCTGTACATTCGATAAAATGTTCTAGAAAGTTCGCGAAAGTTCTATGACGATCCAAAACTAAAAATCTACGCGTGCGAAGCCGCGCAGGCGTAGCTAGTTAATTATACCATTATTTATTGCGATTTGCTAGAATGTATTGTGTTCTTCAATACTAACTCGATAGTGCGTAACGCTTTCTAATTTTGCCATCTCGTAACAATATTGTCAGATAAGTATCTGACTCGAGGTCAGCTGCATCAACTTTGTTTATTGTAATCTATCAATAAAACAATAGATGTTTGCATTTTCTACCAAGTAAACAACCAACATGATCCAATTTGGTACAATTAGCCCTTAATGTTTCAAAACTGGAGAAAATTGAGGAAAATTCTTGCAGAGGTCAACTCACAGGAATGCTAATAGTGGTTAGGTTGACCTTTAACCACCGAGAAATAATAAAAATGCTGCCTTATTAATAAATCAGACTCGTATAACACAATATTTCTAAATTAATTACAAATATAAATAAAATACTTAGTTGGCTTTATTTATAAGACCTTACTGTGCTATTTTTATCTTTAGATATCTTCCCCGTGTAAAAGGAAACGTATTTTTGTCTTGTCTCATTTCAAATATTTATTTTCTAATTAAGAATGCGAGTCAGTTACTATTCTACCTCATACTCATGCAAACTTTTGCTGAATTACTTTTCTAAGGGATCGCTAGGAATTATATCTGATTGTTTTTACTATATGCTAGCAATATCGAGAAATAACTTATGATATAACCCCTGAAGAGGAACACTATAGGTTTATTTATATATTTATCAGGGGCATGCTGTGAGATTTATATAAACATATATTAGAAAAAAAAAATCGAATTTATAGATTCAGTGTCGCCCATAGGAGACATAGATCGACAGTTGGAAAAAAATCTCTCAAATTAATGTTTGGCATTTAAAATTTTACAAATTAGTTTAGCTAAACCATCAATATATATTACTAGTGGTATGTTGAATCCAA
Source organism: Agrypnia vestita (assembly GCA_016648135.1). NCBI lineage: Eukaryota > Metazoa > Arthropoda > Insecta > Trichoptera > Phryganeidae > Agrypnia > Agrypnia vestita. The sequence continues at coordinate 27,078 of JADDOH010014252.1, read as the reverse complement.
ATTTTTAAATATTATTTTAAGAACTGTAAAAATATTATCATTACAGAAAAATTAACTGACCGATTATGATTATGCTAGCTGTAACTCGTCAAAAAAGACGGTACTTTCCCATGTCGGTTACTAAGGGATAAGTATTTATTTATTTTATTAAAAAAATGATAAAATAGAAAAGAATAAAATTACTATAAAGAAGTTACGGAAATTACACGGAGTTGCGACGGACGGATGTATAGGCAACGAAATTATAATAATTGGTTTATTCTTCTTCAAACACAGCAAAATTATTTTGTGGTGACATTATAATTATAATTTATAGAAATAAACTTTGTTTACACCACTTTTTTAATAATTAAATAACTTTTCAATATTTTGATTATCTTCGATTTTTAAATTTAAATTTTTCGAGTATACATTTGTTATCTTGACGAAGAAGCCATGGGCACTGAAATATGTCGATTTTTTTCAATAAAGAAGTGGTGTAAACAAAGTTTATTTCCGTAAATTATTATTATTATAATTGGGATTACCTACTCATTTTAGAATATACCATAATATTCTGTCACATATGTCACATAAATATTTTATTTCGATATTTTTTTGTATATTTGCTTGCATATATATGTATATGATTGCATCTGCTTGTATACACTTATGATTGCAAAAATCTCGTACTTCAATGAGCGCACTGCACGATCTTGATTTGACACATTATCCATGTTGTAGTACCTACAGGTCTTTTCATATAAGCTTGCAATTGAGTTAGTGTGGGTACAGTGCGTAATACGTGCATTGTTTCGTTGTGTTAAGTTAACGGACACGAGAGGCGTGTATCCGTAAACTAACACAACGAAACAATTCGCGTATTACACACTATACCCACACTAACTTAATTGCAAGCTTGTATGGAAAGACCAGACTAGGTGCGAACTTCTGTATTGATAATTAATAATTTTAATTGCGTGAATGAATGCAATATTATTCAATAAACAAATTACAATGTTCTGATAGTCCCAGTGTTACCATTATTTTTTTTGGCAAAATTTTATTTTCTACTTTTTAGTCTTAGTCACAACCTAAATTAAACTTCTCGGCATTTTAAATTTTATTAAATATAATATTTATATTTTTTATGTAGATGTATATAATTCTTTTAAATTATTTTTTGGTCATTTTTACACAAAGTGATACCATAAAATACTCAAAATAAGAACACATTTCTCTTACTACTCTAAAAGAGTCAGAGACTCGTGTATGGGGAAGGAGTTAAGGTATGAATTTACTATTTATAACTTATTAATATTTACATCTTACAATTTAATATGAAGCATGAACAATGTCCGATAAAATAATGTGTCTGCACTTCAAATATTTTTTTTTGATAAAACAGATTTTGTAAAATTAATGAGTGTTTGTTATTCAGGAAGTTGGTCAAAATTAACTACAAGTTTCCTCGCTGACAAACAAGTGAACTAAAGTATAAGCATGTAAAAATACATAACTATACTTTAATCAAATAATGTATATTTCCACAAGAAATGCAAAATAAACTTAAAGATAAATTACATAAGTGTCACAGAGATAAAAATATTTATATGGAAATGCGTATGGTAGTCTTTATAAGGTGCCCCAGGGCGTACGACATGTACGAGCTGGCTTACGTAATCACTCTACACAACGTTCACAATACAATTCTTCGTTTCTGTGAGACTTCTGTAATTTATCTTAATTAATAAATATTCCTTTATGGATAGAATTCTGTAATTGTGTTCTCGGAATATACATATAAAAATATTGTTAGAAAGAATAAACGATTTTACTGCAATAAGAGATTTTTAGTTAACTTAGTAAAAACCACTACCAGATTTAAGGTCTACCGGTTTTGAGATATACCCGTCTCTTCCTCAGGACCAACACTACACTTCTATATTCACAACACTATACACCAGATTCGAGAATGATCTGTAGACTAGTAGTACATGCTTGTTTCTGACAAGATTAACACGCATGTGATCAATATTGGTGAAAGTTTAACGATACTATGGTTGCGGTGTATAGTGTTGTGAATATAGTAGTGTAGTGTTGGTCCTGACAAGAGACGAAGAGACGGGTACGTCTCGAAACCGGTAGACCTAAAATCTGGTAGTGGTTTTTACTAAGTTAACTAACAATCTGTTATAATGTCTAACCACAAAGTTAATGCTTTAAATATTAATAATATTAATGATTTTACTGCAGTTCCATAAACGTGGGTATAAGGCATGCTCTGGAAAAACATCAAAACTGTTCCATACAAAAATGCACCGTTGATATAATAAACCCTCCATAGATGAAGCAATTTCCTGCTAGCATTAAATTTGTACCGGATCTCGTATGGAATCAGTTTTTAAATTAATATAATATGGCTGATTCTCTTTTAACATCCGTATTTTAATACAAATATGGTATGCATTTTAACATGTTTTTAAATCCGGAAATATTGTTAATGGATAAACATTAATGAATTTTGAATATTTACGTCACGAAAAAGTTGACAGAAATATAGCCGGCTAAATAATGTTAAAAACGACTAACACATCATACGTGCGCTAAAAGAAATGAGGGATATGCCAAAAAAATAAATATATGAAATAGTTTTTGGCGGGTTTACGATGGTGTATCGGATTTGTTGATGCAGAAGTGTGAAAGGAAGATTCCCACTCTACCAGAAGAATCTTGCGGTATTGAATGGCATGGCAAATAAAACAGGCACAGTAGAATGCTAATGAAATGATACTCACCGAGGTTCATTTCATATCTTTTCAGGCGGAATGGTTTACAGGATTATTTTTTGCTACTAGGTTTGATGATGAATTGTCTGACTGATTGAAAATGAAAAAATGTCTGTTACCGGCTTCTGATTGGCTGGACTCGCTATGCTCTCTATGATCTCGACCATGCTGGAAGCTTCGATCACCACAAATTGATTATGTTATTATTTAGCATCAGCTCTAAATAGTATTACTGTTCGTTACAAACACAGATATTTTGTTCTTAAAGTTATATTATTGTAACGATATTCTAGAATCTGGATTCATTACGAACTATCGAAGTCTCTCGAAAACTTTGGAATACTCCATAACACTCTGGAGCAATATCGAAACGACTGGAGCATTCTTGTAAGCGTTGTAAATTTTGAGAAATCGCTATAAATGTAAATAATGTTCTTGAAGTATCTTTAAATCAAAATATTTGGTATAAAAAGCCTAAGTGCGCGGTGGATCGAGTCTTTGTTTAAATTTTAACGTGTCCGACAATGCAGCGCATTAAACACTGAGTGACACTACATCGCGGGAAGTTTCTACGTGAGAAAATTGAACGAAATACTTTCGAAAGTGATTTAAGCGGTAGAAATAGCGTTAATTAGTGCATATTAAGAACAGTGTAATAATAAGTGTGTGATATTCTGGAAAAATTGAGTGTCTTTAAATTTAAGAAGGATGCTCCGATTTAACTCATGTCCAGTGACTTTTTGTGAAATAAATAAAAGTTTAAATTATTTTTATGTGTTATTTGCCTCCCACAGCCACGTCCCGTGACAATATTTTTATAAAGTTATGTAATATTTTTAATTTCGTAAATTTTATATTTTTTTTATACTTTAGTGTATTTATTATTGTTTAGATTCCACTATTAGACACAACAGATTAACTTGAATAATTTAAAATAGAACTTCGTCTGGTTAAGGAGACAGTGAATATCTTCCACATCAAACCAAAAAACAAAAATGAAATTCACTGTAAATAAAAACAAATTAAATTGGGTTTAATCTTTTTTTTATACTATTTTTTGTCCGTATTAAAAATCATTTTCTTATATCGTGTAATTATGATTTAACCTAGAATAAGAAAATAATTTAATTGAGAAATAATACTTCCCCAGAATAGGTTTCACCTAGTGGAGCGTTATAACCTCATTAAAAAAAAGTTTGTGATGATAATTTTATAAAGTATTAACTATGTACACTTAAAGTATGTAATAATGAAGAAGAAGAATAAAAGTAACTATGTACTCATTGTTTATGCTTAAATAAATAAAACAATATTTTATTGCCTTAGATATTTCAGGCAGAATATTCTTCATTTTCCAGGGCTTCATTTGCTCGCAATTTTTTCTTGAAAGACAAAATACACGGATGCTGTATTTTTCTGGTTGTCTAATGATATCGAAAAAATATTGAAATTTACATTCTTTATGGTTCCAAAGGTTTATTTTTTCTTTCGCAACGGAATCATCGTTTTAAAATAACTAACCCTGTCAGTCAAAATTTTTTCAAAAACCACCTACAAATCCACATCTCAGATGGTTCATGTACTTAAACATAATTCCATTCCGTATAAAAGTACAATGAATATGAAGTACTCAGTGTATTATTTTCAATTGCAATATCAAATTGAAGTTATCGCTGAGCAATTTTTATTCATTTACAAATTTTATTCGTGCGAAAGAATACAGGTCGAGCTTGCTGTATACGACATATCATACTCCTAGTCTATTTAAAAAAGGACACCCTTAAAAAAGGCATATCTTTGGCTGAAGAAGACCACAACAGTAAAAGGATGCGATGTATTTTGCTGGAGATTTCTTGGAGATAAATGTGAAGGAGAATCAGGATCGTGACTTGTGGGGGTGCAGGAGTGAAGCCGTGTTTCATAAAATTGAGAGGATCAAAAGTTATTCCTGATAAGGAGAAAAAAACAAGATAATAAGACGTACCACAAACAATCAATTTGTTAAAGACACATCAAAACCAACTATAACACTTTTGCACGCAAAAGATGAGAGTTTCTAGAACCAAACGTTTCAGAGTCTCAAACAAACTTTTACTGATCTTTTGAAGCAAAATGATTTGCTAATAAATACATGGACACCATAAGAGCTCACGTAACTAAACTTTTAATGGGATAACTTTTTACCTGAAAGGTTTTAGAGCACCTTTAAAGCCTATTGGAGTATTAATAATTGTAATATCTACTTAGAAAATAGCTTCACAACATCATAATGGCTTAACTTAAGTGTACATTGATAACCTTTAATGCAGTATAGTATTTAGGCATTGTATTGGATCAATACTCAATTAGGATCATGTTCACAAAGTACTTTGTATTACTTACTGCTTTTAAATAATCCTATTAGCTTTAAAGTAAACAAACCTGATTTAAAACTAAGCATTTCGTGGGATAACGCTTAATCCATAGAAAAGTTATGAAATACTTTGACATCTAATTGACAGAATAAATTAAATTTTGGAAATTATTTAAATAATAACTTTTATACAATAATATATTTTGAAAAATACAAACGAGGTTTGAAATAATGCTAAAACAGATTGGTAATGCGACGTAATAGACAAATGTATACCTCTCGAAATGATATTTAATTTAATATATAACAAAAAATTTAATAACCTTTCCTGGAGCTATGTTTGACTTTCCATATTAGTTCATAAATGCCGCTGCTTCTGTGGAACTACAAATCGACGCTAGATGGCATTGGTTAAGCATAAGTCAGACTGCGCCTGCGCCGGCGGGAAGAAATATATTTGATCATTGTAACAATTGCTCTGGTTTTTTGATTGCGAATGAACGGACATTATAATAGATTAGTAAATGTTGTAACCATATTTTTTTCCGGGATTTCACTAGTTCATATTCTTTTCGCGTGTTATTTGTGACGTGGAAGAACCAAAAAGACTTCTCAAGATATCTGCGTAAAAGTACGGCGTAAAGATCTTTGTGACCGGACAAGTTCGACTGCCTTCGAAGTTGAAGAGGATAAATAGTCTATTATAGGTCAGTGGTCATTTGTGGACGTATTTGGTTTACTCATGTATGTTTTTCAGAGAGAGGAAACGTAATTTGACATTTTTTGCATAATAATCATATTGAGAGGTATAAATTGAATATTAAATTCACCAGCGGATGGCTATTTACACGCCGTCCGCCTACATTGAAACACAGATCATTCAGATGAAAAAAAAAATTTTTAACCTACCTTAAAAAATAAAGCATTTTTTAATGTAATGACAGCACTTTATTTATAATCTTGCACCAGATCATGCATGAAAAGATTGCCAAAGGTCAAGACACTGGAAGAAGAAGAACATTGTGGCTGAGAAACATAACAGCGTGGCTGGAAAATGGAACAGGATGGCTGAAAAACTCGAGACCGTGGTTTGGCTGGTCTACTGTAGAGTTATTCCGTGTCGCAGTTAATAAACTAACTAACTAACTAACTAACTACCCATCACGCCGTTTCTCTACAGGGGTAGGCAGAGAGGATTGAACGCCACACTCTTATATCCTGGCACACCACTTTTGCTTCGGCCACATTCATACATCTTCTCATACACGTTGTTGCGGCTTTTAACAAGGCCATCCTCAAATATTTGTAGTACCTGATCGTGCCAGGTCTTTCGCGGACGCCCTTTATTCCTGTTGCCTTCAACATTCGCCTCATATATTTTCTTAACCATCCTTTCCTCGTTCATACGTTCCACATGACCAAACCATCTCAGCACTCCTTTCTTTATTCTATCTACCACACTACAGCCAGCATTGCATTCACTTCTAATTTGTTCATTCCTCACTCTATCGACCAAAGATTTTCCACACAAGCGTCTTAGTGACCGCATTTCCACCGCATTCAGTCTACTTTCATTCCTCTTTTGCCAATTCCAGGCTTCATTTCCATACATAAGGGTTGGCACTAGAACGTCATTATGTACCGCTAGTCTTGCTTCTTTTGACAGATTCTTATTGGCCATAATTGCATTTAGTGCACCATTAACTTTGTTACCCGCAGTCACTCTCCTTTCGATATCATTCTCAGCCTTGCCGTCTCTACTAAACATAGTTCCCAAATACACAAACTCGTTCACTTGTTCTAAGCATTCGTTGTTTATAATTACATCACACTTAGTCACTAGTCGTCTCTCTCGAATACCATCACCTTCGATTTGCTGACATTCATCAGAAGTTCACTCTGCATGCATACATCGGACATCCTGGATACCAAGCACTGCAGATCAGCTTCACTGTTAGCCACTAATACTGCATCGTCTGCGTATAGCAGACAGGATATGGTGAGTCCGTCCATTTTCGCTCCAACTTCTAGTTCCTTCAGTTCTTTCATACAATTATCCATATACAGGTTGAAAAGCCATGGTGACATTACGCATCCCTGTTTGACACCTTTTGTAATATCGAACCATGATGTGAATGTCCCATTAATTCTCACGCAAGCACTACTTCCTTCGTACAGGGATGCAATTGCCTGTATGAGTTTACTCTTCACCCCATATTCAGACAAAACCTTCCATAACTTTCGTCTTATCACTCTGTCATACGCTTTCTGATGAATAGAAAATGAAAAGAAAAAGAACGACCAAGTAGATAAATGTTTGTAAAGAAGGAAAGGTGCAAAGAAAAATCTAGCTTTTAACAAACATTGTCCTAATTGCCGCGGAACAAATAGCCGGCTGCGCGAGCCATATCAAGAATTTACCGAAATAACGTTATTTTCTATAAAACTGTACAAGTTTAATGATTGTTTGTCATATATAAATAAACAGACGATATAAAAAAAAAATTTTCTATGAAAAAAAAAAGTTTTTTTTTTCATCGTGATCTTTTTAGTCCCTTTCTTTTAAATCACAGCGTCTGCTTGTCTGCTTGTCGGCTTGTCGGCTTGTCTGCTTGTCTGCCTAAAAAACTTTGGATTGATTTTTAACCCTTTTCCTATGATCTAATCAAGCTGAAACTTTGCAGGCAGATTCGTGGCGAAGGTAAAAATGATCTAACATTTTTCGCAATTTTAACGATTTATATATTCTTTAGTTTTCGAACCCAACGCGTAGAGTAGGCGCAAAACCTGTTTCAATGAGAAAGGGAGTGTAATAAAAAATGACTGCCTCATTTTTATCTGGTCCTCTGCGGAACTTCACTATTTTGTATTGGAGTAAGCGAGTGGTTAAAGAACTTTGCCCACTTGTGTTGTAGTTTTCGCCTTCCATCTTCACAGATAACGTCACGACTGACAAGTTTTCTCGCATCTTTTTCGATACCATTGGTCGATTTTCTTTGAGGTTTTCCACATGGTCGTGTCCTTTGGGGTTTCCGGTGCAGTGCCACATATGGAAGCTTTGGACGAGGAATTCTTTGGGCATGTCTGGCCCAGCGATCTTCAGTGCAGCCACGAAATCTGGATCGTTGATCATGGTCCTGTAAATAAATGTGATGTCATTATAAATGTATGTGTATGTGTATTCATTGTCTTATTTTTATGGTATATATTATTTTAATTATTTAATAGCTCTTCTTTTATCTTTTTATAATCATCATCATCATCATTCTTGGCACTACAACCCTCGGTGGGTCTTGGCCTCCTCAATAATTTTCCTCCACTCATCTCCGTCCAGTGCCAGCTCTCTCCAGTTTCGAAGCTCTAAGGCAGAGATATCGTTGAGGACGTTGTCACTCCATCTTAGTTTCGGCCTTCCTAAGCTCCTTCGCCCTATTGGCCTTGAGTTCAGCAGGGACTTTGGTGCTTGATGCTCGGACATTCTCTCCACATGACGCAGCCACCGAAGTCTTCCCAGTTTTATAAATTTTGTGACGTTTGGCTTCTTAAATAGAGTAAAGAGCTCATTGTTGTAACGTCTGCGCCAAAGTCCATTTTCTAGAACCGGTCCGAAGATACACCTCAAAATTTTCCTTTCAAAAACGTCCAGTGCTCGCTCATTCCTCTTAGTATCTTTTTATAATATGCTTCAATATGTAACCTATATGTAACGTGTAATTTATATGGCGGTTCATGTCTTGCACTTACAACCTGGTTATGCTGGAATAAACATTTTTTTCATTATTATTATTTTATTTATTTTTAATTATATTGTTATAATAAATGTATATATTATATTTAGTCTAAATGCCTTCTTAACGTTCATCAAATTTACTCGTAAGAATTCCTCAAAGGTATTTTTGAATATGTTTCTATTTTATTGAAAACGGATATCTATTATTTTTATTTTTTATACATAATAGAAATGCAAACACGACAAAAGTGTCGCACCAATATTCTTGTAATATTCAATATTCACCAATATATCAATATGAAAATAAAAATTACTGACGAATTTAAAAAAATATTATAATTGTGTTCTATAACGCCACTCTGGGACAGGCGTAGCCTAGTAGAGTGACATAATCCACAAATTTAACCAAAAAGGTGTAATTTATCTTATATTTTTATTATGAAATTAGTATTAAGTACCTTTATTTGTAAGCAAGGATTTTTTTGAAAAAAAAAAAAATTGCAATAATTTTGATACTGTGATGATATTGAATAATATCGAAACACTTTTTTAACAAACGACAACTTTTCAATTATTTTAAATATGATCAAAGCGACCCATAAAATTACAGAATTTACAACTATCGAAACTTTTAACGAACTGAACGGGGCACTATTTCCTGCATGATATTACTCCCCCATCAAATCGGACAAATTTCGGTGTTCGGCGCCACGCCACTGCGATCCGATACTTTATGCATGCGCCGCCGCTTAGAGCCGAAACTTTGTTTTAAAATTCACATTTCAATAAATTTATCAGCCACCCCGCCGAGCGCGCCACTGGAATAAACGAGGATTCGCCGAAAATAATTCATCGCCAGAAATTCGTCGAAAACAGTCAAAATAAATTTTTCTGTATCAGAATTATTTTTTAAGATATCTAAAAGCGCCTTCGAAATACGTTAATAAAACATTAGGTTATCCCATAAGTCTTTGTTTTTATTCTTCAAAAATTAAAGAATTGCTACGGATGTTTTTTACGAACCGTATGTTTTTCCAGGAGACAATGTATGGGTCGTTCTCCTGATGACGTTGAATACGACTTCAACGAAACGTCGAGAATTGTTTCTCGGAAAAACAAACGGTTCGATTAAATATCTGTAACCATTTACAGTTAAATATGTCTAACGACCGTAATAATAAACTTAACTCTTTAATAATTAAAGATATTTTAAGGCTTGTATGTTTAACAACGGTAGTCACACCAGGACTGTTGATTTTTCAAACTTTATTTATGGTTTTTGTGTTTAATTTGTAGAACTCTATATTTATTTTTAGCGAAATTTAAAATTATTTAAATTTTAATAATTATTATTAATGAAATTTAAAATGAATTAAGTTTTAATAAATATAATTATTAAGTTCTGCGGGTTAACTATTCTTAGTGTGACAGCTGTTTCGGCTTTCGAGGCCATTATCAAACCTGATAATGGATTACATTTATAATAATTATTAACATTTAATTTATTGTAAAAAAAGTGATGATTTTGAAGCTAAACTTATTTGGGAACGAAAGGAAAAATTTGATCAAAGACAAAATCAAGGTTATATTAATTTTTCCAGTTTGAAAAAATGCACACCATTACACTAGCGCTACGCTAAAAGGCTAAATTTTCGTTTCCCGTCGCTTTCGTCATTTAGAGCAACTCACAATATAAAAAATATATGTTTATCATTTAATAAATGAGATTTACAGATAATGTCGATATACTCACAGAAAAATACCAGGCTGATGTGATGCAACTGGTAGCATACCTGACAGAAAGCTAGGTGACCCGGGTTCGAATCTCGTTAGCAGTAAAAATAATTTTTCGTTGAATTGGTTTTTCCCTTTCTTTTAACTCGTAGCGTCTGCTTGTCGGCTTGTCTGATTGTCGCTTGTCTCCAGGATCGATTTTTAAACCTTTTCCCGTAATCCAATCGAGCTGAAACTGTGCAGACAGACTCGTCGCGACAGTAAAAATGATCTAACAAATTTCGGTTTAAAAAAAAAATTATAGTATTTATTTTGGATTTTTCGAAATTTATATATTGCAGTATAGAACCCATTCTCGTATTACTAATTTTGACTTCAAAGGTGCCTAGAATAATTATAATTTGTAATAATTGTAATAAACGAGCAATTGGCTGTCGCCGATTGCTTGCTGCTAGGCTGCGGGCGGCTATTGTGGCCGCTTCGCGGCTACTGCGCATGTAGGTCTGATAAGTCTTAATGTCGGCTATCTATATATAAAAATTTCGTTGTCTCTCGATCAAAATCATACATGTACACGACAACAGTTCGGAAACGAAACCGCTACTAGTCAATTAACAAAAATTAAACGTGACGTGATAGAAAATTTTGCGAGTACAGATTAACTGCTCTTGACTAAATATACATAATTTTAACATTTTGTCAGAGGCATTTCAATTTTTAAATTTCCGCTCTCGTTAAGGAACGCTTTCTAAATCTATATATATATGTAACAAAAGTAACTTCTGGAATCCCTCGCGTTTTCTGTAAATGGTCTCCCTGAGAAGACCTAGGCCGACGTTTCGACACGGTATCACGTGCCATTGTCAAGGCTAAAAAGGCCTTATTGGTGGGAGACTTTCATGTCACCCGCGAACAAGTACGGCTAGTCCGTAACTTTTAAGGCCTTTTTAGCCTTGACAATGGCACGTGATACCAGTGATCGAACGTCGGCCTAAGGTCTTCTCGGGAGACCATTACAGAAGCGGCGTCGGGAGTCCAGAAGTTAGTTTAGTTACATCCAATAACGCTCGCGCGAAACCTCAAGCATAAAACAATATCTATATTATTATATATATATATATATATATATAATATATAAAATCACAGTTCATCTTTCGGAAATCTTCTTCATTGGCCTATAATCCGACAACGCCATTTAATTCATGTTTTATCTCTAATTTATAATACACAATTCAATTCTCACTCACCTCAGTAATTGAAATCTAAATTCATATTTCTGTGTAGTCATGATCTTGCACTCCGTTCAGCTAACAGTACTTCACAATCTATCCTCATCCATAACACTGAAATCTTCAGTTTCTTGTTCGAAGAGCAGCCGGCTAGGCTGTGGAATCAACTACGCACATACATCAAATATAATAGACTATAAGACTATAACTATCTTCAATAACAGATTTTACCAATTTTACCCTTCCCAAAACCCAGTTCAACCCTTTCTGGTCCGCCAAAAATATTACCAACTGACAATAAATATGGACATTATATTCATAGGTGAACGAATAAGATGAAATCAGTTAGAAACAATATGGAAAAATGAATATCAAAGTGGATGGTTAACTTTCCAGGGAAACACCAACGATGACAGGAATCAGACAGGGTGATAGTATTAGTCCATTTTTGTTCAACTTGATTATTGGACTCGTGTACAGGATGGGAGATAAAATCATTAATCAAAATTACCGAGATGAAGACTCCAAGACCCATTGCGGGCAAGACCCTCAGAGACAGAGTACCCAATGCGGAAATCCGCAGAACCTGCGACATACAAGGCGTTTCTGGAGGAAACAAGTTGAGAGAATGGACCTGATAAGATTTCTCAGGGCCGTGATGCGCGAGATACCAGAGTGGCGCCAACCTCCAGGGAGACCACCAAAGAGATGGAGAGAGAGCTGGACGTCCTCGTCGTCACAAGACTAGGACTGACCTATCAAAACATGTCAAGGATCTAATAAAAGAAGAAGATGAAGTTAGAAACAAATCTAAATTTAGTCAATTTGATTGTATTTGTTTTATTTCTAAACGCTCCATTGTCGATTATATTTCGCATTATTTTGAGAAAATATGTAACTCGAGATGGTAGATTGGAGCCTAAACAGATCCCCTGTTTGTTAACAATACTAATGCTCATCTGTTTTCTCATGCCTTTGTTTAGGTTAGACTAATTGTTATCCATAAGTTTACGGTTAGCAATTAGTCTCGTCTTTCGGTACACAGTGTGATTCGGAGAATCGCAATTCGACTAAACTCTTTCGGCGAAATCCTCCCGATCGGTCCCTAGCAACCCTGCCTCCGAAGTTCACCTTGGCGAAGAGTGATTTACATTTTGTTTTCGGAAAGGGAATTTGCCATAATGTCTGACTTTTGACTCCTGCGTCAATTCTGGTTTGATTTACGGCCATCGAGAGAAATTATTTGACTATGCGGTGGGTGTAATTCTGCGCATTTTCCGATGCTTTCAAAACACGCCGAAAAATACGCCGAATTCGGCAATAAACCATTTTATTGGCGGGTACAAACCATATAGGCCTGTACATACAGGATTAGCCTCGAGAAACTTGAATAAAAGGATAAAAGGCCCATGCCTAAAAAATAATAAATTCTCGGAATTTTCCAACCACATACTTCATAATTACCATTCTTTCAACAGTTACAAATTAAGAAAAAGTAACTAAAATAAAGGAACGGATAATAAACAATAAGTAAACCGTTACAATCCTTAAAAAAATCTGAAAAAAACATATCAAATTGAAAACCATATAAATTAGAAAGGAGCACGACACGAAAATAAGGCAATAAGAAAATAAGAGAGTATAATAAAAACTTGATTTTTATGGATTAGTTTTTTTTTAATTTGTCTTTCTGCTGCATTCTACTAACTTTAATTTGATTACGTTACCTTCTGTAGGGGGTGTAAATATATTATAGATTGTTAGTCTTGTGGTTAAGGTACACGCCCAGCGATCTAGTAGTCACGTGATCGATCTTTTTTCCAAGAATCCAAGTTAATCATATGTTTCCTCTCTTTTTTATTCTAAAACGGTAAAAATATGATAAATAAGACTCGAAAACGATAAGAACTGCACATTATTGAGAATTTTTCAAGTCTCTGGACATTCAAGAATAAATTGAGAATATCTAGAATTCGTATAACAAACAAAAATACACGAGAAGATTCCATAAATTGAAAACCTTAGGAAAAAAAGTGACACCACTGCTATGTTTACATTACTTATATTAAATTTATTGCAGTAACTCAGTTAAAAAAGTAGTCTTCTTTTAATAAAATGGGTCGACTACCGGTCCCGGTTGCGGGTAAATTAAAATATTTAAAAAAAGATTCATTCTACGTATGTGGGGTGTAAAAACAAAGAATTTTTTTATAATGTGTGGATGTTCTTGCGATGGGATTGGTGAACGTTGCATTGTGTAGTGATCATTTAAGCCAGCTCATACAGTTTGTAAGCCCTGAGCCATCGTATAAGAGACTACCATCCAATTTTCTGACGAAGCTATATTTATATACATAGCTATATTTATATATATATATATATATATAGCTTCGTCTCTGTGAGATTTCTATAATTTATTCTTAATTAATTAATCATCCCTCTAGGGACCAAATCCTGTAACTGTATTCTTAGAATATTTTTTCATGTAAAAATATTGTTTAAACAAAAATGCACATTTTAAAACGACGTAAATGACAATTATCACACGAATAAACTAACTTGATTTAAAAATCCCAAGAACAAACACTGCAAATGGGAAAAGGAGTTTCAACTACTTTGGATCCAATTTTTTGAGTACGTTGATAATTTATACCAAAATTATAAAATACCAAATAAAATCCTGAATTAGAGATGTGTACAGACACATAACTGATTACCTCATCTAAAAACTTTAATGTCTTTTCACTTACTGTTTTAAATCTTTTATAATCACTGTATCACATTAATATTCAAAATTATGAAAACAACTATTACATAAACTATTATATGTCTGTCTCAGGTATACTTTAACTAAAAATTATATAACAATAATAAATAAATAAACAAATAAAAATAAACACAATATTGCTAAACATATGGTCTGAGAATACAAATGCTGTTTTATGTCTAAAGAGAGACATTTATTAATGAAGTAAGGTTATAGAAGTCTCGAAGATACTTATGTATTTATATGGGAAACGTGTATGGAACTATTTATAGGTTTTTTTATTTATGGTTTTTGTGTTTAATTTGTAGAACTCCTGTTTGATAATGGCCTTACAAGCCGAAACAGCTGTAACACATAAAAATACTTAACCCGTAGAACTTAATAATAATATTTATTAAAATTTAATTTATTTTAAATTTCGCTAAAAAAAAAAAAAAAAAAACTATTTATAGGTGGTCCTGAAGAAAATTAATTAAAATAAAGTTTTTCATTACATGTAGTATACTTTATCATGTGAAGGACTGTAGATGTCTCTAGAATAGTCAATTCGAATATATGAATTAAACTGATTTTGCACAAATAAAGAATTTGATAGAAATATGTATGAGGATGTTCTTACGATGAAATTGGTAAAAGTTAAATTATGTAGAGTGAACACTTAAGTCAGCTCGTATAGGTCGAAAGCTCCGGGCCATTATAGAGACATCCGTAAACGTCTCCCATATAGATAGCGTTGTATCTGTGAGACTTAATTTTCTTAATTAAAAATAAATACTTCTGTAGACCTTTGCTGAGCCGCAGAAAAGAAAATGGGGATAGCCAACATTCTTTCAACGAATGAGGTGCAAAAAGAAGGAGAGCTTTTTCATCACCTTTAATAATCCCCTTGAAAATTTAGCGAAGCGTGAAAATATTATCAAATTATATTTTTGTATAACGAAATTTTAAATACGTTTATTTACTGTATTTTTTAATTGAAAATTCATTTCCGCAATAAATTTATTTCCCTATACAAATATTTGAAAACCTCCATTACACGCAATAGAACCGTGCGATAATCGATGTGGTATTGAAGAGCGCTCGAGTGGAAAATTCTTCAAAAGCCTTAAAATTTATGTCTTTCCCGATCATTAAGAGGCACACAGAGCGGAAGTATGGTAAAAGTGAAGTAATACTCCCAAGAGAACAATTTAACACAATGAATTGCAGCCTTCTAAAACCTTATTCACTGCGTTTTCCCTTAACTAAGTTTTGGAAAACGAAGCAACGTTAAATAATTTCGCATTATTGATTTTGCGAATTCCGGAGATGTTATTTGTTTATTTTTTTACACCTTGAAACATAAGAATTACTCAAGACTTTAAAAATCCTCAAAGTCTAAAAATTCTCCATACATCACTAGTACGAAGTATATTGGAATATTCGTCAGTTATTTGATCACCTTATTACACAACACATATTACGTGAATCGAGAGAGTGCAGAAAAAGTTTCTACGTATTTTGTCATACAAAGCTGGTCAACACAACAACCTTCACAGCTACGAAGATCGACTCGTCTTTTTCAAGATGCAGAAACTTGAGTTTTTTCTTCCCGACGGAAAATATCCGATCTCGTTGTGCTACACAAGATTCTCAGCGAAGCTATTGATTCTCTCTCTCTATCTGACATAAATTTGCATGTTAAACCCCGTATAAGAAACCCGGAGTTCTTCAGAATAAGTCAGCAGACTAATAATCTCGGTTACTTTTCTCCCATTACAAGGTTGTGTCGCACATATAATTTGTATAGTACTGACCCTAACATTGATGTTGATATTCTTGCAGATACCTTATCTTCGTTCAAAAACTCACTCATACACAACATCCATTTTCTAAACGATGACATGAAGCTATAGATCCATTAAATCAATCATTCATTAAATCCTAATCGCACTACACTCAAACACAAAATATATAATATACATAAATGTACATGTAAAATATAATTAATTGCAAAAATACATGTTACTAGAGCGTGCCGAAGACACTTGTAATTGGGATAATGGGCATAGTCTTCAATATAATGTTTGATATCTGAGTATCATGTACCTATTATCCTGTTAGTGTCTCTAATAAATAAAAAATAAAAAATAAAAAAAATAAAATAATAATTTTGAGGGCTACTTTGGGCGCCTTCACTAAATATCTTTGAGGTTTAGTACGGATGGTTGTTGTCACTGGAATTAATAACCTTCTTGCGAACCTTGATAACCTTGTAGGGTCATAGTAAAATTTTGAAAATGATTTATCAACCTTACTTTTATTTGTGAAAAAAATACATGACAGACACGATTATTGTATTTGCTTCGGCAAGAAAATTGCTAACTAAGCCATTATAAATAAACATATTCACGAAAGTTTCAATTCCTGGGGGCTTAGTGGTAGAGGTTAAGTTTCGAAATAGATAATTTTAATAATATTTTCTAAATTTGATAATAAATCAATTTAATTTAAAAAAATTAAGCTATGCAGATTCTTCTTTTATATAAATCTGACCTATCGCTGACCATAATTTACGGGTTTTTACTTGTGAAAAATAACTTTTCATTCCATTATTCACGTTGAAATTTTCGATTTGATTTCGATTCGATTTTGATTTCTGTAAAATCGATAGTTATTGTATGACATTGTAATGTCGTCAGTTTTGACGTTTTTGGTTTGACAGGTTGGAAGTGAATAAATTCAATTAGAAAGCTCTGAAACCTAAACGAACTTAAAATTTATTCTTCACGCACAGCAAAATTATTTTGTGGTGACATAATTATAATTTATATAAATAAACTTTGTTTACACCACTTTTTTTATTATTGAAAAAATTCACAATGTTTTGAAGCCAATGGCATCTTGGTCAGGATAACAAAATTAAATTTAAAAGTCGAAGTATAGATAATCAAAATATTAAAAAGCTATATATGGAAAACTACTTACTTGAATAATATGTTATAAATAGTCAGATCATTTTTGCAAATAGTTATCTTTTAAATTTATTTTCATGTTAAGTAGGTACTTTTCTATATACAAGTTTTTAATATTTTGATTATCTATACTTCGATTTTTATATTTAATTTTGTTATCCTGACGAAGAAACCATTGCTTTCGAAACGTGTTGAATTTTTTCAATTATAAAAAAAGTGGTGTAAACAAAGTTTATTTCTATAAATTATAACTTAAAATTGTGAATAATTTCTCGTTTGTTTACATTTTAGAGCTTTCTGATCTAATTGCAAAGTCATTAATTTCAATAAAACGACAAAATTGACGGAATTACAATGTTAGAACTGTCCAGATACAGAAATAGCAATATTTATATTTTTAGAATACGGCTGAATGATTACAAAGCTATATTTTATGCTTCTATGAGATTCTTTAACGATATTATTGGTTTTGAAGTACAAGGTGTAGGTACTAGTGATGGGTCCGCTCTGTACTCACTACTACAATGTAGTACTACACTACATTGAAGTGCACACGTATACATGTGTAGTGCACACTACAGACTACAAACACCAAAGTTATTGAAAGTATTAACTTCAAATAGTACACTTCATTACAAAGCGAACACTACAAAGTACATACACTTCAAAGTTATCGAAAGTATGAGAAACATACTTTAAATAGTGCATTTTTTACGTGAAATTTTTGGATTGATGTAGATATATGAAGAAATCTCTGGAATCTGTAACAACCCCCTCCCCCCATGGTTTGAAAAATTTTGGGACCCATGAAGAAATTTTTGGGAAGTTGATGTAGCTAAACGAAGAAATCTGGCTGGCGACCTGTAATTTACTTCAAGTAGTTTTTACTACAATTGTAGTGTACACTTTCTAGTCTTCAAACTGGTGAACGTGTGTGTGTTGTAGTCTTCATTTTGAAATGTAGTTTTTTCCTTCGCTAGTAGGTACCCATTGATTCATTGAAGTTCACTGTTTGACGCCTCGTTTCACGATTGTTGAACGTCAAATATAAAATGTCAGCCTTGGGCGGGTTGGTTTGGTGTACTAGTTGAGTGCTACATCGATCTTCGATAGAATATCATCGCTATAGGCGGCAGGCGGTCTGTATCTTGAATCTGATTGGCTCAAATGGTTGCTGTGTTTACGGCTAGAGTGCGCGGTAGCCGATCACCGCAGTCCACTGACAAATGAAGTTACGTTCGCAAATAAAAGTAGTTAAGCAATAGCCGATTGCTTAGCTGCTAGTATTTATTTATTTTTATATATTTTTATTTTACCTACCTCTATTTATTATAGTAACTTTCCATTTAAGAGCATTGCTCTTGTGCTCGGACATGGAGCTTTGAATTTCTATACATAATTCCTTACATTTAATTATTTTATATTATATTATATATCAAGGATAAAGTCGTAGCGTGAACGTCTTTGACTTTGAAGGTAATGGTGTCTAGTTCAGTTCATAGAGATATTCTTTCAATTTGCTCTTCAATTGTTCTGTATCCTGTATCTTTGTCGTTTCGTTTGGAAGGTTGTCAAAAAATTTCATGCCTGAGTATATGAAACCTTGTTGATAAATTTTTGTATTGCATTTTGGGATTTTAAAATTGTCTCTTAATCTTGGTGTTGTGTTTTTTTCGAAATTTGCCTGATCATTTTCTTTGGTAAGTAGTATAATTAATACTCTTTTGTATATAGATTCCACCTTTGGGACTGGAAACATTTTGAATAGTGTTTGTGTGGGGAATGTTGATATTTTTTTATGTATGACTTTAATAATTGTTCTCTAAATTACTTTAATTCGATCTATTATATTATTTTAAGTTCCACCCCACCCTATTATTCCACATTGGAGTAGTGAATGGACACTTGCATAGCTTACCTTTTTTAAACTGTCTATGCTTTGAGTATTTCGTAGTCTTATGAAAATATATAAACATTTTCTAATTCTTTTCGTAAACTCGTTGATATGGCTGTGCCATTTAAGATGTTGTTCTATAATTACTCCAAGATATTTGATTTCCTTTTTTGGATTTATTATTGAGCATGAGTTATTGCAGGTCATTTTGTCACAGTTGTTATTGTGGATGGTAATTTTTATGTTAGTTGGTATTTTATGTTTTTTTATCGAAAAGGGTATGTAGTATGTTTTTTCGGATGTTTTTTTGTCTCTGCTCTACTGACTATCTTACTTACTACTTACTTACGCTACTACTTGCAACTCTAAACTGCTACAAGATCAGTTACAAAAACGTTTCTCTTTTTTTCGTCTTTTGATAGTGGCGATTTTGCTTCTAATACCCTCAAGTCAACTAAGCATTTCAACGGAAATTCAGACATCAACAGAAAAACAAATTTACAGCTTGTATTTTGATTCCCTTTCTTTTAACTCGTAGCGTCTGCTTGTCTGCTTGTCTGTCGAAAACACTTTGGATCGATTTTTTACCCTTTTTTCGTAAACCAATCGAGCTGAAACTTTGCAAGCAGACTCGTGGTGATGATAAAAATGATCTTACAAATTTTCGTTTAAAAAAATTTAATCAATATAGTATAATTTTGGATTTTTTGAAATTTTAATTGTTTTTTCAAATTGGAATCAATACAAATAAGTAATTAGCCCGACGTATGTATAGGCACGAAACCTGATTCAATAAAAAATGTATTAAAATAAAAACTTGGCTTTAATTG
The DNA here is from genome assembly GCA_016648135.1 of Agrypnia vestita. Classification (NCBI taxonomy): domain Eukaryota; kingdom Metazoa; phylum Arthropoda; class Insecta; order Trichoptera; family Phryganeidae; genus Agrypnia; species Agrypnia vestita. The sequence goes on along the minus strand of JADDOH010014252.1, from coordinate 6,819 downwards.
GTAAGTTTTTTACTTCCTTTCTTTTAACTCGTAGCGTCTGCTTGCTTGTCTGTCGAAAAAAAATTGGATCGTGTTTTAACCCTTTTCCCGTTATCCAATCGAGTTGAAACTTTGCAAGCAGACTTGTGGCGACGATAAAAATGATCTAACGAATTTTCGTTTTAAAAAAATAATAATTATAGCATAATTTTGGATTTTTCAAAATATTTTACTGCAGCCTTTCGTAGCGTCGCCCGACTCAAGCCCAACGGTGGGGTAAGCGCCGAACCTGTTTCAACTAGTAAACGAGAAAGCGAGTATAATAAAAACTTGGTTTTTATGGGTTAGTTTTTTCCACTTCAAATTCAGATTTTTACTCTGAAAAAGGTAGAATATTAATTTTGTATTGCGGAGATGAGAAGTTTCTTTGTATTGGTACCTACATACAGAATTACATTTTTGTTAGCTGTCTGAGTTAACGTAAAGACCGTTGACTGAGGGGTTGAATAATCGTGTCGTATTTCTAGATTTCTATTAACAAAAAATAAGGGATAAGGTAAGTTATAATAATTAAATAATATACGATGCTTTTTACTAACGATTTTGTGAGTCACGGTTCCCAGTTAATACTGAAAAGTAATGGTCTACCGCCATAGCGCATTATCCACCTTTATGTCATTATTACAAAGGATGTAACACGGTAAAAGCATTTCGAAGATTTAGATGAGACGCGTCCAAGCATCCTTAAGCTTTCGCATGCGCTCGAGATGGGGATTTAGCAGCGCATGCCAAGGATAGCCTGATTACCTGAAGTACCTACCTTTAAGCCCGTACTTGAAGGACTTGATCTCCTGAACAAACGATTCACCCTGTGTTTACGATTTATCCAAAAATATTTTGGACGCGCTGCCCACTAAAATGGTAGGTATAGCTAGACCGCATTTAAAATAATGTGCGCAAAAAATATGTGTGTTATTCGATGCAAAAAATGAACACAAAATAAGTTTTTCTAGTAAGTAAGTAACCTTTTTTAAACTAAAAAAAAATATTTATTTGGAATATCATATTGTGGCTTGTAATATGGGCTTGCCAGGCAACTTTCCCCGCTTTATTTCTAACCGATAAAGCTAGGAAATGGTCTTTAGATTATGGTCGACCTATAGTACCGAAGTGTTTCCACAGTGTCGTCAAACATCGTTTTTATAATTAAATTTAAACATAATCCCAATTATAATAATTTCTTTGTCTGTCGTTCGTAAATTTTGAGATCATATTTCGGATTGGTCCAAGGATGTAGATTTATATTGAAAATATGTCTTGGGGAGGGGGTAGGGTAAATTATGAGGGGGTTAATGTCACTTATATTACCTACTGGGTCTTCAAGAATAAGTATGTCAAATTTGAGTCAGATCGGTCAAACAGTATAGATTTATGTAGAAAATGTATGATAGGAAAGGAGTGGGGTAAAGGGGGATGGGGTCGGGACCTATGTCACCCGTCGGGTCGTAAAGAATAAGTATGCAAAATGTGGTTCAGATCGGTCGAACGGTACCGATTTGTATGTAAAATATATCAGGGGATGGGAAGGGGTAAGAGAGAAGGAGAGAATTGTCACCTATATCACCGTCGAAACCTAAAGAATAAGTATGCAAAATTTGGATCAGATTGGACAAACAGTATGGCAGCGCATAAAATACAAACAAACATTGATTTTTATATATATGTACAAGATTTAGAATTTTTTGTTAATATTTCAGTTGTAATAAAAATTAATACTTAAAAGTATATCTATTATTTTAACGCATATGTCATTGGTATTAATTAATCAAAATATCAAATTCTCTATGTAACAATTTCAGTCACCAACGCTACCAGATGGCACAAATAATGATGACGCGTATAAAATGAGGTACAAAAAATATAAAACTCTACGTAACAATGTCCATCACTAACGTTACCAGATGGCTCAAATAATAATGAAATTTGATTTGATAATTTAATAATTTCCATCATTAATTGGTTTATTGATTCTTTTTTTTATATTGATTCTATTGATTTATGTGATGAGTAGCTTGTTGGTCTTGTGGTTAGGACGCTCGCCTCGTGATCCAAAGGTCCCAGGTTCGAATCTCACTCCAGACAAGCAATTGAGTCCTATTTTCATAGCACAAGCGTTTAGCTTAATTTGAAAATAGTAAGAATATTGATGTGACACGAATTCCGTGTTCGCATCTCTATTTTTTTTAAAAAAAAAATATTGATTCAGAATTTTGTGTCGAAAACATAACTATGAACGTTCCTAGTCGCCGACTTAGGATATATTATAATACATTTTTACTTTCAACTTTCATTAACAATATGGCCCACTGAAAGTCTATATCTAGAATGTTTAGGTCCTTCAACAAATTAGAAAATAATCATAGCGCCCTCATTGACATATTTCATGACAGTTTCTAAGAATTTAAGAGAACTATTACCAAACTTGCGAAATTAGCTGTTTAGTCTCTTTATTCAATCTCACTCTATAAAATCACTTTTATCTGTTCTTTCTTGTATATGTTTTAGCCGTTACTTTTATCTATTTATCTCTGCTGTGTTCAATTTTAAGTGATGAAAAGCATTTAAACTAATTGCATTACCTATAGCATGTTGTATATTTTTCATTGTTTGTGAACTATTAAGAAAAAATAAATATATATATATATATATTAATGTTATCGAATCAGCGCTATTCTAAATAACGTTGTTCTTACAGCTTTAATTGGCGATATATGTTATAAAAAATACGTAATTTTTTACGGGTTATAGCTATTTATGTATAATAATTACACAATTACAATTGAAAAACATACAATCAAATGTAAAAATAAAGTAGAACATAATATAAAAATCGCTGTGTAACCACAAATTACTGTTTAATTTATAGAATCCTGTCTGCCTTAAATAAATTGTATCGTAAGGCAAACATTGTAGTTACAGAATACAAGAAGAATATATATATCCCAGTTTTAAAATGAAAAATACTGTGCAAATTTGTCATAATGTCTAAATATTGAGTAATAGTTCAGAATTGTTCGTGCTTGGATTTATTAACCATGTTGTTATAAACTTCATTTTAATTTCAGTGCATGTCATAAAACCATTACACAGAGGGGGTGAGAAAGCTAAAATGTTAATGAGCGAATTTAGTTTTCATTTTTGTTAGGGTAAATTAGATGTAGTTATTCAGAAAGCATTCAACCCAAATAACATGGAACTGAGAATTTTTTTTCTTTAAATTGGAACCTACAAAAATCGAATACGTCGATATTTAATTCATAATTGCATATTTTTTACATCAGGGTCATTATTGAGATGTATTTTATAATTAGTTATAAGAAAAAACTTTTATTTACAAAAATATAACGCGTTTTACAGGTTAGTTTTTTTCTACAAAATGACTAAATATACGAAAAATGGGACTTATTTTTTCTGTATGGGTTCTTTTTTATATTCATTTGATAAAGCTTGAAGTACAAAGTGTTATCTGAGGCAAAGAAAACGCTCAACTTCCTTAGATGTTTTCTTCAAAATATTATTGTGTATTAGTAGAATTTAAAAAAATCACAATGCCTTTATACTACATGGATGTTTTTAACCAAAATTTTTGTTAGCCAAGGATTTGTTTATTTGAAACTGCAGGAAAAAGTCAAACCACTTTTATTTTAGTTTAAGAGTTAATTTAAGGTGATGGCAGTGATGTGTAAGATGAAAAATGAATTTCCAAAAAAATATATCATTTACACCTTCGTATTGAACGTATTGAACTGTCCAAACTCGTACATAACTCTTTTTTAGTATTTTGTGGGTTGGATGCTTTCTGCATAACTACATGAAATTGTAGTTTATTGTTACTAGTGCCAAGGTAAACATTCATGTCAATGATATTAAGATGAGCTTGCATAAGCACCCGTACATAAGTATCGACTGGCACATGATTATCAGAATTTTAGTATTTAATACGAGCTTAGAGAGAAAGTAATAATTTTTGTTTTGAAGAACAAAAACTGAATCGGAATAAATTTTTCCGAATTCAATAAAATTTTGACAGTGAAACTGATTTAAACTTTTATAATGATTCTTAAAAAATTGTAAGAATATTGATGTGACACGTTTTCTGTGATCACATCTAGAAGGCATTAATGTATATTTTTATTTTGTTTTAGGTACATCATATAAAACAACTACGTAAAATTTGCAATGAATGGCAAATAATATAATACGTATTCATATTATTGGGTAGGGGTGAGGTGAGGTAGAGTGATTGTGCCATTACGAGTCCTTAAAATGACTATGGTAAATTGGTTAAGATAGAAGTCAACGATTCTATAGAGAACAGACAAACAGAGATGTACTAGTGAAAGCATACTGTCTTCACGATATATATAATGCATATTATAACACTATAATTGCGCAATGATAGAGCCTCTCACTGACAAAAACACGACAGAACTCTCTGGAACTTTCATACCACTCTCTGGAACTATCCACAATAATCGGGAGGGATCTGGAACAGTCTAGAATTGACAGGAGCATTTTTGCAAATACTAAATGTATAGAATAATCTCGGAGGTTCGAAAAAGTAACATTTTTCCTATAAAAAGACAGAGCCCGTGCCGCGGCGGACCATGTTTGTATTGAAGTTTAGCGGCGTGACATTAACCAGCCATAAAACCGCTAGCGAAAACAGAGTTTCCAACGCATGTGTGATACCATCGACAACAGATTAATCGAAGCGAAAAATATCGTGCAAAGTATTTATGTGGAGAATAAAACAGAATATTCCAGCAAGCGAAACAAAAGTTTTTCACAGATGAGTGATTAAGTGATGAGCGAAGTAAAGTAAATTAAGGAATAGTTCTTAAATTTCGTTCGTATCCAGTGACTTCTTCTTCTTCTTCTTCAGCCTCCATCTCTTCACTGCTGGATATAGGCCTCTTCCATAACCTTCCACCCTTCCTTGCTTTTTGCAAATTGTAGCCATTTCTTTCCCCTACAGCGGTTATGTCGTCGGCCCATCTCTTTTGAGGTCTTCCGATGCCTCTTTTATTTTACCAAGGTCTCCACTTCCCACTTCAGAACTTTGAGAGTCCATCTTGTAGCATTTTGTCTTGCAATATGCCCTGCCTATTGCCATTTTAACTTCGCTACACAATCCATGATATCCACTGCTCTAGTTCTGCGCCTAATTTCATAATTTCTTATTCCAAGCATGGACCTCTCCATGGATCGTTGCTTGCATTTAAGCTTTTCTACACTTTTCTTTGTAAGGGACATTGTCTCCACTCCATACGTCATCACTGGCGGTATGCACCATTCAAAGGTTTTTCTTTTTAGGCTAATTGGTACATCTTTGTTTTCGAAAATATGTTTGAGTTTGACAAAAGCAGCCCAGTTCATTCCTATTCGTCCAGTGACATTGTGAATTAATTTTAAAAAAAAATCCTGTATTTTTATTTGCCTCCTACAACCAAGTATGGTGACAATATAATTAGATACGATTCTTTATGTGATTTCTAATGGTATTAGTACCCAACAAGCGTCGATTTTTACTTCAAATATTAATGCATGAACGTAATAGATTTTCATAAGCCATGAAACATATTCTTTATTAAAAAAAGATTTGCCAGATGTTTACGTGTCAAGTTTTAAAAATTACGACATTAGTTTTGAAATTACTTCAACCGAGTTCGAGCGAGTCGTGCGTTAGAGTGTGTACTTGAGAAAATTTGGAAGATTTAAGTCAACTGAATTTATATATAATAATAAAATACGTATAAGAAACAGCATCACGTGCCTTGAACGTGTCCACGGAAAATAGTAGACGACGAAGTCGACTCGCGATGTGACCTGTTATTATCGTTCCAAAGTTTTAAAAAGATAAAACTGTAAATATATCATACCGAGGTACGTGATTTATCAAATATTAGGAATGAGGGATTAAAGACAGAGAATTTGGAACATAAATACAATTTTAAAAAAAAAGTATTTATATTCCAAATTGAAACCTTTCATATATTGTAAGAGGCTATGCTGGATATATCTGTAGCCCTTCTAATGAAATAATATATAAGATTTTGCAGCTGATAATGACACCTCTATTTCTTAATCTGGAGCATTAAGGAATATTATTTTTAACGTAGGTATATATGATATCGTTTCGAATTATTATGTCCGATGGCAACTAAAAATTGTTATTTTTATCATCTTTTTTTTAATATATCATCAACAGGTCATTAATGACCCCAATATATTGTCCTACAGTGAAATTAGAGTACAGAGTACGAACATATTGTGAACTTTTTGAATATGATATAATTTTATTACATAATACACTTAATGTAATAAATTACAACACTTTAAGTAATGAATAAATAATAAATAATGACTTAATGATAAAATAAATTATAAATAATTTTAAGGCTGACACAAATTAATAAATACAATTTTAGGAATGATTTCTAGATATTTTTGTTTTATATTTGTTTTAATTATCACGACATAAAATTGCAATACCATAATAAAAATATAGGTAGCTTGCTCGATGCTTTCGTTGGTTTTGGTGTTGGTTTCCCTTCATGGCATGGTATGGATACCATAGAATATGAGATGAACATATGTGTCTAACCTTTGGGAACGTAGTAAGGTTTTCCACAAAATATTTTTTTTTTGTATTTCTAGAAGAGATAAATATTCACTGGAGGAATTGGTGATCCTTGGGTATATACAAAGATAAAGGTCAAGAGTTTTATTTTATTTTATTTATTTATTTATTTATCTTCATCTTGTTACATGACAGGA
>JADDOH010014251.1:0-69011 GCA_016648135.1 Agrypnia vestita | reverse complement strand
AAAAATCCGATAAATTGCAGTGAGCGCGGTCAATCGATTTTGACAGCAATGAGAATACAGATATTAGGAATTTAATGTAAAGCTGATTTTAGCATAATTAATAGAATTAAAAAAGGGTCGCTCAGATGGTGTGGGCACGTTGAGCGAATGAATGAGGAAAGAATGATAAGAAAGATATATAATGCAAGTGTTGATGGAACCAGAAAGAGAGGACGACCGCGGAAGACGTGGCATGACCAGATTAACCAGACACTGGAAGATGGTTCCGTTAGAAGCCTCAACAACCGGCGAGCTTGAATGCGAAGATGTATGAATGTGGATGAGGCGAGAGTTGTATGTCAGGACAGAAGAGTGTGGCGCTATATCCTCTCTGCCTACCTCCACGGGGAAACGGCGAGATGGTAAGTAAGTAAGTAAGTAAAACCACAGATAAGTGAGCGAGTGATCCATTCGAATAGACTCAGCCAGCGAATGCGTATCTACCTGCGTGTGGAATATTTTAGTAGCAAATCAGTGTGACAGAAATGGCGTAAATAAAATGATGCATTGACAAGTGGAATATTCTGTAGTGACGATTGGTGGGTATTACGGAATAGTGTTACAGTAAAACTTTGTGTCCAGTGACTTCGTGTAGTCAAAAAAGCTTTAATTGTTTTTAGTGTTTCATTTTGTCTCCACGAATCCGTGACAATATAGTAAAATATATAACATTCAAATGTGGAAACGATAATAAAGCTCAAGATTTTTGGGATTCATTGTTATTTGAGAAAGATTATACCTAAATACTCTATTATTGCAAGATAAGAAGAAATTTAAAAAGAACGATATATAATTCTATTGATTAGTAACAATTAAATAAAATAAAATTAAATAAATATAAAATATATTACTTAAGTAAAATAAAGTAATCCTTATTGTTTAATTATCTTATATTATTTATGTTCAAAAAAATAACAAAATTATTTTTTATTTAAATAGAGATACGTACAGAGCATACAAGTCACATTAATATTCTTACTACTTTCAAATTGGGCTGGACGTTTGTGGTAAATTTCTGGTTTCCTGAAACTAGGCTCAAACCCTCGACCACAAGTTGTAACGTAAGCTACCGTACACCTAAACTAAATACCTAACTATAAAGTTTAATAATATAAGTTTTACGAAAAGCCCAAAGCTTGAGACTTTAAGCTACCGAATTAAGCTTTATTACGACTTTTGTGACTTTTAAGCACACACTTTATGCTTTAAGCTTCTAGATAAAAACTTAAGTCGAACTTAGAACTTCGGAAGTATATTTACATGAAAGCTAATATTATTTTATTTTTTTTGTTAAGAATTTATATTTTCAAAATTGGCCAGTCGTGATCCATCTAGTGGCTAGGAAAATTCCCCCTCCGTTGTGTCCGTAGCTATCCAAAATTCTTTTGATATGTGGTGAGATTCGTATTTTTACTAACGCGACTAGACTAAAATAGATCGAATTCTTACCTAACTATGGAAATAACAAACGCACGTAACTAATCCGTACTCGTCCTTCTAGAAACCGCTCAAGAATTCTACAGTTTCGCCTATATGAGAGATAGCTGATATCGTCCACGTCCGGAGTCGGCCTAAAAGCCAATTATATGCGGCGTAGCCGAGGAATAAACGCTAGTAGCAAAACTCCCCTACATTGTACCGCCATAACTATAATACCACCGGGGTTAAAATACTGTAATATAAACAATACAATCGTTGCCAAGTTAACGGCATACGCTAAAGATTCCGCCCGCTTTGATTATCAACATCTCATAATAGCAGCTTAGAACAGTGTCAGCACAACCACATGCGGCACCCATTTATGACAGATTTACAAGATATAATAGCATACGTTATATTCAAAAACACAAGTAAGAAACCTACCAATAGCGCGTCCCCCGTTGTCCGATCTGCTCAATCTGTTCATAGTACATAGTAGAGGAAGACAAACATATTTATATTCACAACTAGGCGCAACAGAGGCTCAGGGCAAGCTTTGTCTGACATTATCGGAGCCCGAGATTCTAAGGGAATGGAAGATACAGATTTGTAAGTGAAATTTAAGAAGTGTCTAACCACTTCTGTTCAAACGTGGATTCTAGATGCCCCCCCCCCCCTGTAGGGGGGAGGGGGATGCGTAATTCCTGATATGTTTCTCGCTGGCCGGGAAAGGAGAACCCCGAAGGTCTCTGTATACAGCAAGTTAGAAAAGGTGGTGAATGATGAGTATGATGGTGTTAGTAATGTCATCGCGCGCCTGAATGCGGTCCCGATCATAAAAATTGATTGTTAAACTGCTAACAGATCTCGTTCATTAAAGCGGCCCCGAGCATAAGTATTGACTGTCGAACTGCTACCTGCATCTTATAATTTCTCGTTCATGAGGAACGTCCTATCTCGTCCTTGAGTACGGAGTTATTACATTCACATACATTCATAACCAGAGCCCGAGCTCGTCGCACCAAGGGGCCCGAAAAGACGTGAGAGGTTCTTCCCCTTAGATGTTAGAGGGGTCACCGCATCAAGACCTTCAGACCATCCTGTAATTCTTGGCTTTAAAACCCAGTCACAACCGGGTAGATACAGTTAAGATGGCCCTACCTAGTCCCTGACCTAAGGTGTCTCTCCAATCTAATCAGACTCCATAGCCGAGAACGCGCGCTCCGACATTCGACCCTGTCTTGCCACGCGAGTAGATCCAACTTCATCTTTTTCCACAATCGAAATTCAGCCTCCCAAGATCACGGGGCGTGAAAGACGTACGACTCCTCGCCTCCCGACCATGAAGAGACGAACTTCCCCATTCGGTTCTCGTTCATTATCCCATTTATAATCCCCGCGTGCCTAACCTTAAGAGTCTAGCGCCGGTAATAAGATCGCATTATGCTACGTTGGAAGTTATTATTGCACAACCGGACGAAATGCCTATTTCCCGCGATCCTATTCAATTTGTAAAACGCAATAATATGTATTTATATATGTTAGTAAGACGTTTGAAATGCAGAATGCACGTACAATGACCTCGCTTCTATCCTAAAGATAATTAAGATATAATCCCGACGTTACGTCCCGACATCAGTACTAATTTGTTTCCGCGTCCGTTACCGTCGAACTCTGAACCCACGTAATGAAATGAATAGTGACCATGTGACAATGACAAATTATATAGCACGAACATTCCATTTGATACACATAAGAAAATAAAGAATAAATAATATTAATGGTTCTTATCTTATTTCTGTAGTTGGTCTGCTTCTGAGATGGCGTCCTGATCCGAAGTAATATAACGGGTCCTCTCCAAAATTGAGCAATTACCAGCGCCTGTGTAGCCCTTCACTTCCCTTGTATATATATTTTAATATCAGCGCCTGTAAAACTGTATTAGATCCTAGAAACAAGAAAACTATTCCCTCTACGCCGAGCACATACAGAAAATAAACCCCTTCAATCTAGTTCATCCACGGTTATGCAAAAAGGCGAAAGAATAGTAATAGTAAAAGGTCCCAACAGAAGTTGAAGTTCTCTGTAAACTGTCCATATCCTCTAGTTGCGCCTGTGTTTTCCAATAACAACTTTCCAGTCATGTATTTAACATAACGTCCTCCTTGTGTGTATGTGTGCTGCAATATCTGTCATCCAGTTAGTGATTCCCAAAATAGTGTTTTCCTTGTATATATATATATATATTTCAATATCAGCACCTGTAAAACTGTATTAGATCCTAGAAACAAGAAAACTATTCCCTCTACGCCGAGCACATGCAGAACATAAACCCCCTCAATCTAGTTCATCCACGGTTAAGAAAAAAGGCGAAAGAATAGTAATAGTAAAAGGTCCCAACAGAAGTTGAAGTTCTCTGTAAACTGTCCATATCCTCTAGTTGCGCCTGTGTTTTCCAATAACAACCTTCCAGTCATGTATTTAACATAACGTCCTCCTTGTGTGTATGTGTGCTTCAATATCTGTCATCCAGTTAATGATTCCCAAAAGGTGTTTTCCTTGTATATATATATATATATATATATATATATTTCAATATCAGCACCTGTAAAACTGTATTAGATCCTAGAAACAAGAAAACTATTCCCTCTACGCCGAGCACATACAGGACATAAACCCCTTCAAAAATACGCCGTACAGTGATATCACATGCAGACATAACCAATATAATTACAAATATGCTTGCGTCCCGCCGACTGGACGCCTGTGTTTTCCAATAACAACTTTCCAGTCATGTATTTAACATAACGTCCTCCTTGTGTGTATGTGTGCTTCAATATCTGCCATCCAGTTAATGGTTCCCAAAATAGTGTTTTCCTTGTATATATATTTCAATATCAGCACCTGTAAACCTGTATAGGATCCTAGAAACAAGAAGACTATTCCCTCTACGCCAAGCACATACAGAACATAAGCCCTTTCAAACTAGTTCATCTACGCCGTATAGTGATATCACAAGCAGACATAAACAATACAATTACAAGTATGCTTGCGTTCTCCCCCACCTTGGTGGAAATATTCGCATTCGTATTCACCGAATAGTAGGCGTAACATTCGTATTCGTGAAGGTAGTATTCGTTGCATCAAGGTTATTATATTTACAAGTATGTTCAAGTTCCCCCCCCACCTTGGTGGAAATATTCGCATTCGTATTCACCGAATAGTAGGCCTGATATTCGTATTCGTGAAGGTAGTATTCGTTGCATCACTCTCAATAATAAAATCATATAGATAAATAATTACGGTAACTCATAAAAATATGATATTACTTATATTAAACGAACAAAGCAAAACAATCTGTCATATAAGTAAATAACGTGATCACGGAAGACCGAAGGTTAACTACCCCTGAACAAACCGCGAACTGCCCACAATAATGGAAAATGTTGTAGAAAACATTTCAAATATCTAATATTGAATGAATAAAACCATGCCATATGAATAACTATCGCGATTACGGAAGGCCGAAGGTTAACCACCCTTGAACACACCGCGAACTGCCCACAGGCCTGATATTCGTTTTCGTGGGAGTAGTATTCGTTGCATCACGGTCATTATAAAATCATATAGATAGATAATTACGGTAACTCATAAAAATATATGATATTACTTATATTAAACGAACAAAACAAAACAATCTGTCATATAAGTGAATAACGTGATCACGGAAGACCGAAGGTTAACTACCCCTGAACAGACCGCGATCTGCCCACAATAATGGAAAATGTTGTAGAAAGCATTTCAAATATCTAATATTGAATGAATAAAAACAATGTCATATGAATGACTATCGCGATTACGGAAGGCCGAAGGTTAACCACCCCTGAACACACCGCGAACTGCCCACAATAGTGAAAAATGTTCTAGAAAACATTTCAAATATCTAATATTGAATGAATTAAACAATGTCATATGAAAACTATCACGGCTACGGAAGACCGAAGGTTGATCTGATCTAACCGTAAACGACCCACAATAATGGAATATGTTGTAAAAAAAACATTTCAAATATCTAATATTGAATGAATAAAACAATGTCATATGAGTAACTATCGCAATTAAGGAATATATATACAATTCGAAACACGTCTTTATAAGAACTTGATAGGAACAAATCGTGTTTTCAACGATTGCCTAATGATACGCAATACAAACATGTAACGAGTTCAAATAAACCACACATTCATGTTTTAATAAAACAAATATAAAATCCAGATGCATTTTTAAAATATATTATTAGTAGGGAATTCCTCGTACGATTTGAATCTATATCACGCTTACAATCGTGATATCAAAACCACATTACTACTCCGAATTATCCCCAAGATAACACGAATCATATAGAAAACCGTGTATTCAATCGCCAGTATAGATAACAAAGCATTCTTTTGCATAAGGATACATCCGCCCTGAAGAGTCTCTCGTACATTCCGAACCTCGCGACATTGAATATACATAATTATTCTGAATTTTAAATCCCACAAACAAACACGAAACACCCTTCGTCAGTAAAATATTCCATTTTAAAGCCTTTATATCTTTGGTAATATATGAATATCAAATTTAAATGATTTTTCATATGAACAGCGACAGAATTATATATTTCATAAGCGTTATGCAATAATTCACCCGCTGGAATTATCACAGTCGCCATATTACGATTTCTTGTATATTGAATCTGAAGCGCGTATAGTAATAATTATCCCTAGGCCCAAAATACGTAACAAAACAATCCACAACATGTATCTTGTTCAAATAAACCACATAAATACTCCGATCCCAATTATTTCCAAACAATACAAATCATATAGAAATCCGTGTATTCAATCGCCAGTATAGATAACAAAGCATTCTTTTGCATAATTGAAAGTTACACAAGTATTAGGAAAGAACGCCCGCTGGATTATCACGCAAAACTATGAATTATTAAATCTGATGAGCGCTTAGTAATATAAGGTTCCAAATATGATACACACAAAAGGCAATAGGAATAAATAACATTGGAAATGCTTATCTGTTCACTGTTCCAATTCTCTTTGAATTATTATCAACCTCTGGCTTTTTCCTCGATCCAGCCAAATTATCTTCCTTACTTCGGACTCTCCTCGACAAAGCCTCCGCCGACCTTCAAGCTGAAAACTCAAGTGCCGCTTTCTAATTTGTAACGCCTAAAAATAGTCCCTATCTCGCGCCATCTTTGATTCCAACTAGCGTGTAAAAGTCAAAGTCTAACTCTCAGAACCATCCTCATTGGTCAAATTCGTTCCGCGGACAAACGTTCCTGATTGGCTCGCTTCATCAGAATCATATAACATAAAGCCCGCTTTACACGCCCGCGTGCAGAAATAATAACGCTCGCCCGCACCTACTTATCCGGCAGATATTTAATTATAGAGTATTTAACGGTTTTTGAAGCTTCTCTTTACTATAAACTTTAGCAGATAGATATTTTCGTATAATTTTTCAGCAATGTCTATTTGAATAGGCCAATATCGTTACAGTGCGACGAGCTCGGGCTCTGTTTATGAATGTTTATGAATGTATTAACTCCGTACTCAAGGACGAGATAGGACGTTCCTCATGAACGAGAAATTATAAGATGCAGGTAGCAGTTCGACAATCAATACTGTGCTCGGGACCGCTTTAATGAACGAGATCTGTTAGCAGTTTAACAATCAACTTTTATGATCGGGACCGCATTCAGGAGCGCGATGGCATTACTAACACCATCATACTCATCATTCATCACCTTTTCTAACTTGCTGTATACAGAGACCTTCGGGGTTCTCCTTTCCCGGCCAGCGAGAAACATATCAGGAATTACACAATCAACTGTAATAATCATGCTGATTTACCACCATTTAATATCTCTAGTCAATAAGACTACACCGTGGGATCATTCACATCAACTATAAATGGCGATGCTAACATGGCTCTGACTGACGCGCTCAAGGAAGAGTCTTTTCCAGTCACCCAGTTAGTTCATTCAGCCTTTAACCAGCAGTAAACATCATAAAACTCCGGCTTATGTAGCCGCAACGTGGGATCCTCATCACATACACCAGTCAATTTGACTGCCCCGCGGGACAATATACAAACCTTAATATCAGACGCGGGATTTCTTCCTGATATGTTTGTCACCGGGGAGCGAGGACTTCGGAGGATTCCAGCAGGAGCAATAGAGTCTCGGCTTGATCTTGGTCTGCAGATTAGCATGGGAAGCTATTAATTACGCAGGTGGTAGCTACCGGGTATAGCGTTGTCGATGGGGCTGTAACCCCTTCCGTAGAGGAGGGTAACCTAAAATCTACGTAAAAGTAAAATCAGAATCAACTTGACTCTTATAAAATATGACTTATGAAAGAATCGAAAATTTCGATTTAGAATCTCGGGCTGTGATAATGTCAGACAAAGCTTGCCCCGAGCCTCTGTTGCGCCTAGTTGTTATGAATATATGTTTACTCTTTCCACTATATACCATGAACAGATAAATCAGGCCGAAGACCACCGATCGCGCCAGTTGTAAGCATTGTATGTATGTATTCTGGAGAACCCAGCCGTTAATTTGCATTTTGAGTATTGTGTGTGTGTTTAATAAGTATAACCGTGTATTAATCGACCATGATTTATCTAATCTGGATGACCGGCAGATCCAGTATACTATTGCATTAAAAAAAATACATAAAAAAATAGATATTGCGTGTTGTTGCGCAATATTAGCGCTAAGTTCCTATTATGTACCGTTGGTTGTATTATGCGGATACCAAGTTATACTCAGAGCGCCCTAGGCTGTATTTCGCAAGTGGAATTTATCTAACTGAATATTCCATCGTAATCGTGACCCCGCTCTCAGCCGTGGAATCCGTCCACAGGTGCTAATATGAGACCTCGGTAACCAGGCGGCATCTTTCTAGGCGAGAAATCTACGTAGACATATTTATGTTCGCGACGCCGCTACCGGATGCGAGGAAATGACGGATGCGCCGCCATGAAAGGCGATTTTGTTAGTCTGTTCAATCGATCGTCGTTTTGAGTCCGGCTCATGTTGCGCGTTAAAATGTTAGGTTAGTTTCACCTCGTATGAATACAATGGCATTTCTTCTGCTACGCTACCAAAAGTACTGGGTAACCGCGTCACATCGAGGAGTCCTATATTACTATCACTAGACGATTACTGGCCAAATTATATGTTAGACTAAACGTAAACTTAATTCAATCACGTAAATAAATTTTAAACATAGCTTGGAGCTTGCAAAAGCAGATCTCAAATAATATATTAGACTTTTAATAAATGAACTTAAAGTAAAATCGCTTTTAAAACTTTTCTTAAAGCCTTCTCTTTTAAACTTTCGATTTAAACTTCTTTCAAAAAAAAAAAGCTTCACCCCAAAATACACCCTCCACGGACGGGAGACGTCACAATAGGTCAGATTCAATTCTAGATTATTCTGTCTTAGTCAGTTTCTGTCTTGGATAATTCACAATTTCTGTGGCAACGATCAGGACCAATGTTACTTCAGAAATGTTGCTAATGAACACTTAGAAGGTTTTTTTTATATTGATTGAGCTGTAAAATAACCAGTATTACCTATGGTGTTGAGAAATATTGTATAAAGAAAAATTGATTTCTTATTCAAGGTTCCTACATTTCAATTTCATCAATCTTCATTACAGTTTTTTTTATATAGGATAGTATTTCTTTTGTGTTTTTGTCAACATACGTGGTGGTTTTTGTGGAATACTACCATTATTATTTTTTCACAAGCGTAAACTAATATCACATATAATATTACATGTTACTAAACGCATTGTCAGCTTAGAGTCTGAGTTGTTACTCGAATAATATATGAAGATTTACAAAAAAAATAATTTTTTTTAAGAATTAAATTTTGGAAGGCAAACATCTGCCTTTTTTTAATAGGTCGAAGGTCAATTTTTTTACTCGTGGCAATGTAAAGTCGGCCACTGACGATTCTGTTGCAAGCATATTTTTTATGATTAAAATATAATAGTACATAGATTTGTTAAATTTTCAATTATATTATGGATATGGGATGAAATAATATTAATCGCATCTTAATTTTCCGATTATTTTCCAGCTGCACCCACCGAAAGCCTAATTTACGAGAGACCTTCCGTAATGCGCTGACTGACTCATTTCTTTATTCAATAATTTTCTGGTGCAAATTTCACAGTATCAGCATTTTTTATGGGTTACATGGAAATCTTGTATGTATAATACTTATTTATTTTTTTATTTTCGGGAAAATAAATAGCAGATATACATTAAATATAATATATAAGACATAAGATGATATTAAATTATGCCAATTACAAATTTTTCACTGAATATAATAATTTATTAAAACAAGTGTGGAGTAGTAAAATTAATTTTTTAAAATTATTTTAACGGAGAGGATGGAGGGGAATGTGGGACGGGAGTAGAAGAGAAATTAAATTGTACGAATGAATTTGGAACATGGAAATGGAACAAAGAACAGATTTACAAAAGTCATCTATGTTAGATTTCGGATATTTTCTTGTTTCATTCTTTCTCGGAGATGAGAATGAACTTGGCCCTGGTATTTTTTTTAACTTCTTCACATAAAAATAAATTATAAAATATATTTTCTTTTCATATAAACTATTTGAAGAGTCGCACTGGTAGCTTTAGAAATACGACAAAATAACACATGACCGTCTTCCTCCGCTTCCATTTTCATAAACTCGTAGTTATATCTACATCTAAAATGATTTCACGATTCTGGCCATGAATAGGTATTTTTTTAAGGTTAAGTCTCTATTTCACTCATATTTATACGTTTTTATTTAGCTTTATGCTCTTGTATTTATTTAGGCAAAAAATCATGAAATACAAACACAAAAAATAGAATTTTGACAATTCTAGATAAGTTGAAAATTATTCATAGAATAAATATTTAGGCCCGAATTCAAAGTCAATGCTTAGATAATTTAAAGGTTAAGGTAAGCCTTAAAAGCGTAATTTTCAGTACAAAATAACAAAGGCCTACCTTAATCTTTAAATCATCTAAGTATTGACTCTGAAATCGGACCTTAGTCAAATGAGATGACTATTTTGGCACCAACTGATAAAATTCCACTTATAAATTATTTATCTATCCGACAGTTCTGGTTTCTTTATTATTAAAATAAATCTTGTAAAATAATCTAAAGCACTACACTACACTTTTAAAAGCTTGTCTCAAATTTTTTTTTGAATTGTTTGTTACCAATTACAATTCTAATTAATAGTAAAATAAATCCAATACGACATAAAACAACACATTGTGCGCGGTGTACACAGGCGGGAACTGACGTCAAGTGTCTTGTTGCATCACTGCCTAACATCAAGCGATCATATAGCTTGGTGTATTTCTCGCACAGACATCAACATCAGTACACAACACATTCTTGAAGTGTCATGAATAGCAACTGAATTATATATTTACAATACGTAAATACATCTAGTATATGTAAGTGCTTCTAATTTAGTAACAAATAAGCATAAATATATATTTTTAAATTTTTTATATTAATTTAATATTGAACCTATAAACCAAATTTCATATTTTATAGTCATTCATATACTAACATGAATTATAACATTCTGTATTCAATAATATCTTCAATAAAATTAATAGATTTTTTCTCAGTCAAATCATGATTATATAACAACAAACACGTGGAAAGAGGGATGAGTTATCTGCGTGTGTTTCGAGGAAACAGGATTACAGACTCGATATTTTATTTTGAACAAAGCAAAGGGTTGTTCAGGAGTGGAGAGAATTAATCCACCGACAAACAAAATAATAATTTGCTATGAACAATCACCGACACCATTTTCTTCGAAAATAATTGAAACGCGTCACAATAAACACCCACAGTGCCATTAAGAACAGCCTTTTGCCAGAACTTGCATAAGAAGGGTGGTAACACTGTACAGAACCTCCGAAAACCAATTAGCATTGCGTACCAGGGAACTAAGTGAAATCCTTCACGTTCTTTGATTCATAATAATTTCACCTTTATTACGAAAGTTAATTAAAGAAGCCTTACTATAATTTCTTCGTTTAATGATCAAAACTTCCTCAAAGAGAACAGAAAAACAATGGTTGCATATTATATACGTAATTTATACATTAATTAAATTATGTACGTAATTTATAAATTAATTAAATACGTGATTTTATATTTTGGAAAATATACTAATTATTATTATTATTTTATAGTCATATTCCGCAATTTATAAATTAATTAAAACGTGATTTTATATTTTGTATAATATGCAATTATAACTATTATTATATAGTCATATTCCGTAATTTATAAATAAATTAAATACATGATTTTATATTTCGCAATACATATATGTATACACTTTGTTATTCAGCAAAATGTCAATTTGTTTTAAAACAAGTGTTCACGGTTCGACATTTTAATATAAACACAACTCATTCAATTTTGTACCATTCATTTACTGATGTTTTTATTCAATTTATCTTCAAATCAATATAAAATGGTGTTTACTCCATACCTAACAGATTCTACTTCTTGCAGTATTGTTTTTACTTGTTTTCTCTTTGTTTATAGTGCATGCGTGTCATTTTTATCATTAATTTATTAATGAACTGAGTAAAGTACGAAATTGTACTTCATTATAATCTAGTACCCTCTCTGCAGTATTTATTAAGTGTTTTAGTAATATTTTGTTTTGTTTTTAAGATTAATACTTGACGTTGCAATTTTCAACCAAAAATATTTTATATGTAGACTTGAATAAGGTTAAAAATCTAAGCACAAGAAAAATATCCGCCATGAATTAATATAACCTTGAAAGCTTTTTAGTTTAGTGAATAGGATACTTGGCTAGTGATGTAGTTCGCAGGTTCAAGCCTCGTTCTAGGAGAAAACGTAAAAAGTTAATCCTATTTTACAGCACAAGCGCTTACGTCAGTTTAAAAGCTGTAAGAATATTGATGTGACATTATATTCATTCTCCGTGTATGCAACTCTATTTCTTTATATTTATCCTTTTTTAAATTTCGCATGTTTCTATTCGTTGTTTAATGGTAGGAACCTACCTATAAAACAGACATTGTGTTTTATACCTATAAAACACAATGTCTGTCTGTCTGCCTGTCTGTTTATCTGTTCTCCATAAAAATCTACACTTTTTGATAGATCTGACCCAAATTGTGCATTTTTATTCTTTAAGACCCGGCTGAAAACATTGGCTACACTTCCTTTCCCCCTTTCTTTGCACCACCCTTTTATCTCGATATACTCTCTATATAAATCTTTACAGTTTGACAAATTTTACCGAAATTATGCACTTATTTTTAAGGATGCTGAGGAAAACAAAGGCGTCATTTTCTCTCTCCCTTTTTACTTTTACTTTTACTTTATTTTTAAAACTCTCCGTGTTAATAATTCTCTATAAAAATCTACAAAGTTTGACACGTCTCACCCAAATTTTGCGTATACATTTTTAAGGACCTCGCGAAAAAACGTAGACACCATCTGCCTCCCCTTTTAATCAACCTCCTCCTCATGATATTTTTTCTATGATCAGATCTGTCAAATAGTCTACACTATTTGACAGATCTGACCCAAATTTTGCAAAATTATTCTTTAGGACCCAACGGAAAACATAGGATAAATTCTCCCCCCTTTTTTGACTCACTCCCAAATCCCAATGTATTTTCTCTGCTAATCTACACTGTTTGAAAGATCGAACCTTTATTTTGAATCCTTTTAATTTAGAACCTGGGGAAACAATATGCCCCATTTCCCCTCTGCATGCCGTTTAACATAATATCTGACCCAAATATTGCGTACTTATTTTTGAACACCCAGTGGAAGAAATAGGTTACATTTTCTTCTACCCTTTTACTCTACCTCTTCCTCTCGATATATTCTCTATACAAATCTACATAGTTTGATAGATCTGACCTGAATTTTGAACCTTGAAAAAATGAACCCTGCGGAAAAAATATGCGTCATTCCTTCCCTTCCTTTTCCCCACTCCTTCCCTCAATATATTTTCTCTCCTGCTAGACACAAATTTTGCATAGTTATTATTTAGGACCCTGCAAAAAATAACGTTATTATTTCCTCTCACTCTTCCTTTGCCCCTCTTTTCTCCATCCAATATATAAAAATATATAAAAAAATCAACACTGTTTGACAGATCAGAACCAAATTTTCCCTACTTATTTATTAAGACCTTGCGGTAAATACAGGAGCCATCTTTCTTCTCCACCTTTACACATCTAATGCACTCTAAATTAAACATCTCCCTACCCCCTCACCATGACAATCCCCTACCAAACTTTTATAAATTATAAATTTTTAAATTTCAATTTGTTGCATATTTAATCCTTGTTTATTGTGAAGTCAAGTTACAGCCCGAATGTCTTTTTTAAAATTTATTTATTTTATTTTATTTATTCTAAATTATTTATTACATAGAAAAGGTAAAGGTAGTTGCTTAACTGGACTAGTCTGTTCTAAAGCAACTACCTTTACTGTTTTTGAAATTAGAGGGATATTAGGGGGAGAGGGACAAGTTGTAGCCCGAGAGGGAGGAAGCAGGGTGTTAGAGGGATATTAATATTCAATAAATTTTTATGCTTTTGAAAGGGCTGTTACTTTATCTTAGTGCCTTAAATGTTTTATGTTGAAAATTTTTTCTCGATGTTTTTACTGGCACAAAAATCGAATCGTCTTCTTTTTTTGCAATAGTTTTTTTGTCTTTCTTTGTAATTTGTAATAAGAAATTTTAATATTTTAAGTACCTTGGTTCTTGAGAAATGTTCTGAAGTAGGTGAGTGACGGATAATTTTTGCTTAATTTTTTGCTTACATCTAATTGAACCTTGATTATAATATTTTGACTAGTATTGGGTCCTGTTAAAAAATAAAATACAATCGTATAAATTAATAATCACACAGAATGGAATCGGGAATTTCTAAGTCGCATTTCACAACTCTGTTGATAATATTTATAGTCGTTCCCCACCACTATACTAGATGTCCCATCAATTAATTGGATTAAATGGTAACATGGTTATTATTTAGAAGTTTTGCAAAAAAAACTTTGAACTATTTGAAAGTGCTGACCTATTCTAT
Source organism: Agrypnia vestita (assembly GCA_016648135.1). NCBI lineage: Eukaryota > Metazoa > Arthropoda > Insecta > Trichoptera > Phryganeidae > Agrypnia > Agrypnia vestita. The sequence continues at coordinate 54,342 of JADDOH010014251.1, read as the reverse complement.
GGGTTTCTTCTCTTCAGTATGGTTACATGTTTGTATTGTGTAGTCCATCAAGCATTATTTTTCTCATAGCAGACCACACTGACTATTTCCTCTCCCATACTATATCCTGATTGGAGCGATTAAATAATATACGAAGCATTAAAATAGTAAAAAATTTTGAGACACTCTGCAATTGAGATTAGCGCCTCCACAAGTCTGGTAAATACTAGAGGAACGATTACCAAGATGTCTTTTTGGAAACTGCGGAAGCTAGGTGATCTTGATTGGTTATCAAGTACTGAAACGCAGGATAAAAGGAAGATGGAAGCGTATTGTCCTCGGGATAAGTGCATAATTTTTTAAAAATAATTAAAATGATTAAAAATCGCAGAAAAAATAACTACATAAGAACAGCCATACTTTTTCCGCTTTTTTCGTTATAGCTAAAGATTTCCTTTTGTAATCCTTTTTGCCGCAACAAGAGTCGCGTAGGCTCGCGCGCTTTGAAAAATTCTACAAACACGACAAAGCTTTACCTCTTGCTTGTGATATTTTCAAATAAATACATAATATCCACAAAAGATCCGAGCCAGCTTTCGTCGTATTATGGATTACACCGAGGCTCTGTATGTAGAGCGAGTGGCGTATGCGGTTAGGCAAAAAGCTTTCTTGGTATTGTGACGGCCCACAATCATCTCCTACAGACATTGTGTCGCTAAACAGCGCACTAACAGAAGAACCCTCACAGGCGCATTGTTTGCGGCAGACGACGATAGATGTCTCTGCGTACACACATTTACAACGGGAAATATTTGCATGAGTACCGAGCACAAATGCGCGATGGTTCTATTCTCGGATAGTAATTTATATCAAAAGAATAATGCTCGAAATAACTGATGAGAAAGCTCGCTCGCTTTGAAAGCTGTTGCGGTAAAAGGTTTTTTCCCTTTTGTGACAAGGGAGCATATGAAAATTCCAAGAACGGAATTTTCAGCAAAGGCTCTGTGAGCTTTGTCATTTTTTATTGTTGAATTTTTACAAAGATGGATGCCTCCTACTATAAAATTAGACGACAAATATTTTTAATTAGAAAATGAAAAATATAATATCTTTTACGAATAATTTTATTATTTAATATTATCATTTTTTAATGTGTAGATAATATAATTAAAATAAGCAGGCTGAATATTTACGTCAAGGCTTTTGGGAGCGTTTGTACGACATCTGGATAAGCTTAGATTAGGTAGAAATCAAGATGTATTATAAATGTCTCACAGAGACGAATCTATTAATTTGTGAAAGTAGGTAAGGAAGTCTTTAGGCATTTAAAAGGCATTGTATAGGGTTTATATATAGGGTTTACACCAGCGGCGATAACGATGTATTGGTTCATGGTGGTACCAAATTTGCATCGTGGAAGGTGGTATATAAAAAAATATATACAACTTCCAAAAATTTGTTATATTATGTGGTAGTTCACTACTTAACTTAATGGAAATAATGTTACATTTAGAACAAAAAATAACACTTGATCTACTTTAAATAACGCAAAAGTTAAGATCCCAAATTAAAAAAAGTATGGTGTATATAAATAGATATGATGACTGTAAATCACTATGCATATGACAAACAGGTTGAAATATCGATCAAAGGTTTTCGGAATATAAAATAAATCGTGGCAAAATGGTTAAGTAGATTCTCATTTCACGAAACATTTCATAGATGCCATTTGATGACCATAAAATAAATGGCCAACCTGCGCCATGTTCATTGCACTTAGAGACTTTAGATTAAATTTGCTTGAACAGCTAGAGACAACCAAACATGAAGTAGATAAAAAAACAATAATAAATGAACAAGTCAGCATATGCAGATTCACTCGAATTGACATTTTAAAATAACCTGTAGCAAAAATATTTTTAGGATTTGATCCTGCTGTAAATTTTCTCTTTATTATAGACATACCAAATAGATTAAACTGGATGCCGTAAAACTAATGTACAGTTTGGCATATGTATCTATCAAAAAAAAATATATTAAAAAAAAAATTCGCACATTTTTGAAATATCATTAGCGTTCTAACATAATTGCTTCCAAGAATAATGCTGTCTTTATCTTATTTATATCAAATTATATAGCTATCCTTCTCCTTATATGTATATGTCACCTTTCACTATTGTTTGAACTAAATTGTTACTTAGAATCGTGCAGAACTACAAAAACCTGTATGAGTTCTTAAAATTATATATCAATTTTTTTCATGTAAATACAAGTTAATACAATATTACCTAAATAAGTATACAACCACTTACAAAAATTTTTCGTCTACCGGTTTCATCAGGATAACCACTAATATTACACAACGCATGTAAATACTACTACACATACTAATACCGTCCCAAAATATTCCTCACATTCGTGTTAATCTAAACGAAGGCTAACATGCACTGCGCATGTGCGTAACATGCGTAGTGCATGTTAGCCTTTGGTTAGATTAATACGCCATAAATATTTACTTGAATTTCATTTCAGATTGTTCAGTCATTTGACCAATCACTTATTGAATTATATCGTTTACTTAATGGATTAGGTATTTAATTAATCCATTAAGTAATTAAGATAATTTATATAAATCTCACAGAGACGAAGCTATTTATAGTTACTTACGTTATAAAAAACGAAAGTAGTTATATAGACGAAGCTAGGAAACATATATGGCCGTATGGCTTACGACCTGTATTATCTGGTTTAAGTGATCACAATGCAACGTTCACTAATTTCACTGTAAGAATATTCACACTTTATCATTTTTTTTAAGTTGTGTATATGCTTATCTTTATCTCTGGTCTTTCAAATATTAAGAGACTGTGCTATAGACGCCAATGGTAGAAAATGAATACTATAGATGACAACATATACATAAGTTATTAAGTTCTCTAATGACTCAATAACGCCAAGACGCAACTGTGCCCCAATCAACCGAATACATTTTATAATTCAATCAAGTTGAGTAAAGCTAAACTCGTTTTGTGGGAGATATAAACCTCTCCTTGTAGAATTCCCTCATCAATATTGAGGGGCCCTAAATGCTGTGAGGATGAGTGAATAAGACGGCTGATTGGCTTTCAGCGGATTGGTCTATCCGGCATTTACGACTTATTTATGTCTCTGGCACTTAATGGCTGTTAACTGGCCGCTTAGGCGAATACGCATACACTTGCACAGTCGCTCTTAAATCTGAGAAATTAGAAATGGTACGTGCCGACGCCAGCAATGACTTAATTTAAAACAATATATAGGTATAGGTCGCACGGTAAAAGCTGGCACACTGGGCAATCTATTAATACTACTTTAATAGTATCTACGCACGTTTCCCAAAACAGGAAATAAATAAATTACAATCCGACACATTACCGATGTTTCAAAGATTGCGCATACTCACAACATCTTCATTCACTGGCTTAAATTTCTTATGAATATAAGTTATGTCTTGCAATATTCAAGGCTATTCACAACATGGCCCCTCAATAATACGATTTCTGCCTTCCCTTTGCCGCAAATAATAGACAGCTGATACTTTGCTGAGCATCATCATCCGAAATAAGTAGGTCATTTTAAGTAAATGGCGTCGACAAAACGAAGTTCGGTGACCGTGTTTTTGCGGTAGCTGGACCAGTATATACCAATATTCGTTCAAAAAATAACTAAAGATGAACTTATTCAGATAATCTTACAACCATTACAACAGTACCTAATGTTTTCCACTCCTAGTATGCACTAAGCCAAAACACTTTATTCATTCTGGCCCTCTCAACTTTAGTTTTAACCGTCTATAACTTTTTTTAACCGTAATAAGTTTCTTTTAACCAGTAAGTTATTTTGTAAAATAATTTTAATGCGTAAAGCACCCTTGAGGTGAGTTCTCACGAAAACAGCGCTATATAAATTATCCAAATATTATAATAATAATTATTAATTGTGTGTAATAGTGTGGTGCAATCTTGGAGTGGTCTCTGTTGCGCTAGTAGCTATAAATGCACGCTAGCGCTATAGACAGTATCTTTTTGTTGCGTTTTTTACGCTCATATACGCTCACACTAGACATTTTTTAATACAAAATTATATTTTTATATACCATATACCATAACCATAACAGTCTACGAGTCCCAATTAATTAAGTAAAACATACCGCAATAAACTCAAACTTGAGTAAATTAATTATTTTGTTTAATGTTTTGTTACTTCACTGGGAATTGAATTATGATCTCTAGGTTTGAGAAGCCAGTGTCATGTCTGCTGGACTACGAAAGACCAAAAAGGTTGTTTTCCCGCGATACCTATAGTTATGAATATAAATTATCTTTCTATATTTAATATAATCGGTAACCACCAAAAAATTCTGAGTGTTTAAAATAATTACTATAATTGTGATAAATTTACATTACATCTAAAACGACAACACACTGCGCGCGATGTACATATTCGATAGTATATATGTCAAGTGTGCTATTGCATTACTGTCTATCGTGAAGCGGTCATATAACTCTGTTTTCATCTCGCGTAGATGTACATTATTGACGTGTATCGGTACACAACACATCCTTGGTCAAAAAATCGATGTGTAATATAAATTAACTTCTCTAATTCAAAAATATAAATCATTTTATTTAAAATAAGTAAGATATCGCTATACAGATTAAAAAATACATTGACTTACAAAAGATTACTGTAACTTCAAAAGTTATATATTTTACTGATAATTAATTAATTATTTATACCCATCAAAATATTATCATATTCTGACGAAATAAAAATAGATGGTCTAACATGCACATACCTATAGTTATTATACTACGATGAATGCTACTAAAGTACTAAAAAACTCGCGCACGCTTTATTTTACTATAAATGATCGCTTAGTATCCTAAAAATGAACATTTTGTTACGTAATATCGTCGTCAAACAGATAAAACTACCCCTTTTCGTGAGGCCATCTCGAGTTTCCTCCCTCGCTTCCCCTGGGATTGTTCTGCCGAGTGAATGGTATTGAAGCCGTCCTAACGACAACTGCCAAGAAAATAAACTGTAAATTAATCCGCTACATTGAAAGCTGATCACGTCCATAGATGTCGTTAAAAGGCCATGAATATCGAGTGATTGTGAGCTTCGCTGATTACAAAAGCTTATTCTGGTTCTCTATTTTGTTTGCCTATTGTTTTATTTTAATTTAAAACAGAATATTCAGTAATTGAAGAGGCTGTGTCATATCGTTAAATGTATTTTTCCCAGCGATATTTTCACGTACTCGGCAAAAATTGTGACAACGGGTCACCTTAGAATGTTGATGGTATCAACGTCATTAAAATTCCAGCACGCTTTATTGCGTGTTATAATCCAAAAATATGAATTAATCCATCATTAAATGTTAAATATTATAAATTAATATTTATAACTCCTTAATAAGAGGAAAATGATTTTGTGGAGACATTATTAATATAATTAATTATAATATACTATGTCTTCACCACTAATTTGTTTAAAATTTTAATTGATTTTTAATTTTTAGTATACGTGGTATCCTGATGAAAGGACCACTGGCCCCGAAACGTTTTGGTATTTAAAAAAAATTAGTGGTAAAATAAAGTATTCTCTTCTTAATTATATATACTAATATTTTTAATTTCATAAACTATAATTTAAGCAAAAAACAGGGACTAGAAACAACTTTTTTTTTATTGTCTTACAAATTTATTTACCTATAATTTATTAGACTATACAATTTTACAATAATAAAATATTAATTAGTAATATTATACAAAAAGTAAATGAAAACGTTGGAGAGACATCTAAAAAACAGTAAAATAAATAAATACATGAAAAAAATAATAAATATATATATGTCCAAATCTATGAAAACAACAATAATTATGGACTCCAAATAAGCAACTTAATTTGTAATTACTCTTGCTTCCCATACACAAGTTCTTAACTTTGATGGTCAGTAATATCAAAAAAAAATGTAATACAATATTGTTAAACATGTAAAAATTTATTGTATCATGATTGTGTTTCTTTAAATAAAAAAATAGTTTACAGACAGTATAAATATATTAATCAAAAACCATAGATTATTTACATTATTTTGATTAAGGAATAAAGAATGCATATAATATAAATTCATTGCTCTTTTGCCAGTTTCATGCTTCACCATACATCATCATTACTTCTATACATCAGTGTTACCAGGACTTTGGCGTTCTATGACTGGATTATTATTGATTACACCACTAGCCTTGCCTGGATTGATAAGTCACTTTCCTCATCGTATTGAATGCCATCCGTTTGAAATAATTTTGCATAGACTTGAAAAATACATTAATCCCTCTTCCTCCTCTCCAACAAACCTTAACGTCCCTCTTAGTATTATTACAGCGAGCGAAATTCATGAACTCCCGCACCTCCTCCCTTAAACTCTTTAAAAACAAAAAAAAACTCAAAAATTTTAAGAAAAATCTTTTACATGAATCTAAGATTCTATATAATAAAGAGAATTAAAAAATTCAATCTCAATTACGCAAAAAAATGTCTCCTTTCAGTGATAAGATTTAATTGCGATATAATACAAAAGTTTGGAAAAAAAATCGAATAGCTTTCATTGATGAAGCACAGGGGCTTCATTTACAATCCGACAGGTGTCTAATAGTACGTAAATGTCTGTATTTATGTAACTTGGACAATAAAATTATCCACAAAATTGCGGCGGAAGGTGCATGTGGAAGCCTACTAAATTCAATCAGAGCCTTGTCTGTTTGCTAGGGGTTGGGAGACCGGGGACAGGGGGTAACAAAACTGTTTTCACTCACGGTGATTTTTTTTAAATATTCAAAACCCTCCCAGCTGTTGTCTTTTGCGGACAATATGTCGCCACTCTTCCTTCATCCCCTAGTGTGTTGAGTGTCTGGTAAATACAAATAACAATTATTATTATCTCCCCTTGTTAACTCTTTCAATCCGAGGGCTATTTTTATTCTAAAATTAACTTATCCACGAGAAAAACCTATTGCATCCTATTGTTATCCATTTTTTGAACTTATATGTACTTATCTTTTATCACTCTTTCATTTTATTCTCGTTGGGTTTTGTCAAATTTTTAATGAATACAATTTACTTTCTGTGTTATAAGCTTGAGTTTTGTTTTACCCTAGGGCAGAAAGCTAATCTTAACCAAGAATTTTCTCCGTGCTTGGAACCAGCATTTTAATCGGAAGTTAATAAAAATATTATCGATTAATAATATTTAAGGCATTTTATTGATTAATAATATTGATAATGTGCCATGAACGAGGTATGGTACGAGGTACTTGACGTAATCAAATCCAAATTTTTTTATATATATCGTGTTTGTCAAATATTGCTGTAATCAAAAGAGTTAAGCGCTGTACAATAAACTCTGAATCTACCGATATGTAGTTGGATATATTTAGCCGAATCATCTAGTCAAAAGAACAGAAAAAATATTTAAAATAATTAATACTAAAATTATTCTATATAACCCTTTATTTAAAATATGACAGCAACGAGGTAAATTTTCGGGATGCATCCGCCCACTTGCCTAAGAAGTAAATAATGAATCTAAATGCCTCGCAATTTCGCCAGCTTTGTTGTGTTACTTACTATTTATAAGGAATTCTTCATTGCCAGTTTAATTTTCTGGCAATGAAGAATTCCTTTGAGACGTTAATTATTATATTACAAAATTCTAAATATTCATCACTAGATTATTTTTAGTTTTCCAAAATTCTGTTTTTTTGGATGATATTAATATTTTTTTAAAACGTACCTGGACTTGCTAAGCATGTTTTTATATGCAAAACCCTATTTTATATCTCATGTACTTTAACTGTACTTAAATCCATGAACGATAATATAATTAATAATATAATACGATAATATATTAAATATATTTTTTCCTTGTACACATTTATGATAATACTAGACTTACATATTTAGCCGAGGTTGAAGGTGTTGATTTAGATAGTAGGTAGGTGCTACCCGCGGAGGGAGAAAGGGAATCGCCCCCCGTCTACTCCAATCAACCAAATTAAGGGCGGTGGTAAGTTGCATTACTTCGCGTTTACTTTTGTGGAGGGTGGAAGATTAATTGAGTTTTTTCGAATTCGTTTTGAAAAACTTTTTCAATCAGTCGTCGAAGTCAAATTATATCATGGTTTGATGTTATCTGAATTAATTAATATTTACACCCATAACAAAATTAATCAAATTTATTTAATCTTCACTTCGAAATCAAAGAACCCAACCCGTTTATAATGTAATAAGTATTTCAATGGGGAGTTTTTTTTTTTTGAATTACGCTTTTTACCTACATGTCTGTAATATCGCCTGTAAGTACGTGTAAATAGAGTGAACCAGCTATACTTTTAAATAATATTATTGATTTTGGTGCAGAATTTTCTAGGCTGCTCCCTGACCTTTCGGATCCTATTAGAGGGTCCATTATCTGGGGTGATGTTGCTGATGTGCCATTTATTTTTTCACTTAATATATCCTTTAAAATCATAGCTTTGGTTTGATCTCACTACAGATCTCACTTGGTATGGACCTTCAGACCTTACTCACACACGTTAGAAGCCTTTTAGTGAGCTTTCCTTAATTCTATCGACCATATTTCCACTGTTTACAATTTTAGAACACAACTAACATAATAAACGATTTTTTATAGTAAAATGTAGAAGCTTGACTAAAATAATTCTAAATGTTTTTCTATAATCTTATAAGGTGTATGATAATATCACGGAAAATTATATAAATACGATTACATCTGTGGGGTATAAAAGCAAAGGCAGCAATATCCAAAAAAAAAAAAATTTTTGAATATAGTCGCCGAAGATTACTTATTTAAATGTAGATACTGAATTCTAGATTATATATATTAATCCCTTCCGAATAATTTCATATAAATTTATAGACTATATTTCCTATAAAGTCTCAATTCAGTAAATTATAAATTAGTAATCCTAGATGACGTTTCATTTAAATTTTTTGGATATTACTGCCTTTGCTTTTACACCCCAAATCTTTAGTTACTAAAAATAAACAGTTATATTTTTGCTGTCCCAATTATTTATATCGTAGATAACTGAGATTTTGTGAGGTTTTGTGCTATTTTTTATATGCTCTGTATATTAATATATCTAGAAACATACTAAAATATGGCGTGCTCTTCTGTGTAAAGATCTGTTTCTCCATACTTCTATTAATAATACCTATTCGAATTCGGCACTATAAATCTTTCACCGTTATTAATTATTTTTCCTATCCAAACACATTTATTAAACAAATAGTTTACTACCTTTAAACGAAAATATTAAACGGAAAGGGCACATTGATTTATTGACAGACACACTTAAAAAACGTAAGAAAACAATATCGGCAAAATGCCATAAATCCATTGAAATCCTCTCCCATCAAACCCATCACAAAATGGCTTCCTACGTTTCGCGCCATTACCCGCCGCCCTCGCGACAACAGCGCTCCCGCTACTAATGATACATAACACAATTAATTCAGCCAATATCCGAAATGGCGCATTATGTCTGCCAATAAAGCATTGCTAGCAACAATATTTTGACAAAAGTAACTGCGAAACCGTTAAGTTAATACACGTGGAAAGATTCGCATTAGTTCCCGCAGCCGCCGCCGAACCGATACGTCGATATTTCTCCAGTGGCGTTTGTGAAATGCTTAAGAATAACAAACATATATAATAAAGAAGTTTCATGATGTTGATAATACCTACAATATTTAAGATAATGCAATTAAAATATAGATAAAAAAATAATAAATTAGTGAAAACTTTTTTGAAATCTGTCAAAAAATGACGGAGAAATGTATTTTTTTAATTTACGTATTTTAGCGCAGAACGACCGTGGCCTGTGCCTCCTGTGACGTCATTTAACCTAGTCAAGATCGTCGCATCACAGGCACTAAGCGAACACGAGCCAAGTCGTCTAGGTCAAGTGACGTCACACGCTGGACCGTCGCATGAAACGAAATTATTTTTGCAACGCAACTTTAAAGTCCCATAACTTTTTCATTTATAGAGATTTTTTAATGACTCATATTTTTATTTCATTTTATTTACTTTTTATAATTAATATATAAAAAAATTGATGAATGAAAAAATGTGTGTGTATTTTGTAAAATTATTGATGGATTTTTCGTTTATATTAAAGAGATTATTCACGATGATCTTTAAAATGAATAGGGGTAAAACATTAAATAAGTTCTCTCTATTTGAGTTTAATTTTAATATTTTTTTTTTTTTTTTTTTAAGAGTTTAATATTTTTTATTTAATATTCCACCCGTCGATGAGATTTTGATCCTCTCAAAATTCGAGTAGTAAAACATAAAATATAATTATACTCAAGTAGACCATTATGTTTTCCATCCATTTAATTGTTCGTGGTATTTTCTTCGTCTTTTACCACTAACCTGTCTTCTCAAAATTTCTTCTACAATTTTCAGATTTTAAGTTCCTGCATCCAATATCAACTATTTGCTGGATGTGTCCAGAAATCCACTAATAGAATACTAATATAGAACTAAATATTTGTTACGCGAAGTGAAATTTTCAAGTAAATAGCGTTATATAAATTATTCGAAGTTGTAATTATCTCATTAAAAATTCGAGTCCTCAATTCGTTGACGTTTCCAATCTAACGGCATTCTTGTCTACCGATGTTTTAAATAAGATTAATATTTGATCCAATAAAATTGAGGTAACCAGATCAAATAATTTTTGTGTATTGGGATATTTAAGGATTAAAATATTTAAATACATAATAGAATATATCGACGTTCTCTACATATCTCGAATGTTCAATTTTTTTTTCATTTATTAAAATGAAAAAAATCTTATTCTTAACATTTTAATATCATAGGATTTACTCTATATTTTCGGACAATTAAAAATTTTTCATTTCAAATAAAGCATGTATTAATGGAAAATTTAACATTTTTTAAATATTATCCGAAAATATATGATAAATCGGACGGATTAAGATACTTTTAATACAATTCGTATCACGGTGAGTTTAAACACATCAAAAATTGTACATACTATACTACGTAATCTTCCGAATTTAATACTATGATAAAAATATTTTATTTCATTTTGATTAGTGATTTATTGAGGAAAATTTTTTTAATAAAAAATATTATTATAATAGCATCTAAAAAGTTTTAACGTTTTTATACATAAAACTATTAAAATATTTGATAATCAAATTAATTGTTTATCGAACGGAAAAGAAATTTAATTAATTCTTTATAAATTTTATTAATTAACTTTTCATCGTTCGTTGTCGTCTGACTAATTTTTGTATTGAATTATGAATAATAATTCAGAAATAATACATATTAAAATTACGTATTTTATGATAATAGATATAAATAATGGTCAAAAATAAAAATCTATGAAAAAAAAAAGTTTTTCAAATGGTATAAACCTCCCACGAGTCACCCCTGTCCCCCAGTTCCGCCACCCCTAAAGCTGAATACCCTTTTAAGGAGGTCAAATATTATATTACTTACTCGAAATGACAACAATGGATAAAATATATGAATCGGGTATAATAAAACTATAACTGGCAAAACAAATGGTTCTATTTACTGACACGCTCCGCGTCACAAATTGTCTATTTATCAAACTTGTCTCAATGGGTGAAGTGGGCGCAGATACCGTGTCGGCATTACGCCACTGGACTTGTACAAATATTTCGCATTTGTCGGGGAAAATATATTTAATAAATGCTCTTTATTGCACTGGTAGTATTTTGCTCTTAGACAGCGAGGAATATTGACAAAGGAGTTGTGATGAGATAAGTAGGAGAATACATTTACGAGTAGCTTAGTGTCGAATCTGTGTATCTCCAAAATTTTACAATTATTTGGTAATTGATAAAAATACACATTCATAAGAAAAACTTTTGTTTTAGGAATATAGTATTGTGAATAAAGTCAGTAATATAACGTAACATAACATACGTACTTTTTTGGAACGAATAAATCCAAAAAAAAAAGTTTTGATACCGTATAAACGATTTTTCCTTTTTTTGATATACTGAATTTTATTGTTTGTTGTAAGTGAATAATATACCAAATAAAAGCTAATGCAGTGTTTTTTTTTTAAATATAGATTCGATACATTTAAAAGAAATTGGCGATTTTAATTCCACTAGAGATCGTTCAAACAATAATTTTAATTTGTTGAAATTTTTTATTTAATTTATTGAGAAAAGTAATCTTATTTATTTTCATTAATTTAATAATTGAAAAATTAAAATAAACATTTTGAATAATCAGTCAAAGTTGACGTGCTTGGATTTCGAGGTATTAATGTAACACATAACTTTCCATCGTGCCGCATATATAGCAGTATATTTTATAAAAAAATATCGTACAATTCCCTTTCCAATCTCTGGAAAAAATATCGATACATCGATATTTTTGCTTCGATACATTTTGTAAATATCGAAACGATATATTTATCGATATATTTTTTCCACTAGCCCACCCCTATTTGGAACTACCCGTTTCCTTGCGCTCGCCTTCACTTCGTTGGCCAACTATAGGCACATATAAAACGCCACTTCTTAATCTTCTCTACTACTCACACATTTTCAAGTATGGTGGTCAATTTTGCTGAAACCTTGTTGAATAGTGCTGTCCTCCACTCTTACGTCTGTTTATCGTTTACCTGGTTACGCCAGATCTTTCGCAGGCATTCTGTGTTTATCCTGCATAATAATTTTTCTGTGAAATAAAGATAAATATTTCCAAGTGCTGTACTTTGAGGTCATTTATTACATTTTAGAATAACAGTCCTGGATTTTCTCGATTTGCTGGGTAGCTCTTGGCTAGAGATCCACTTCATTGTTTGAGGGATGCCTTCCGGTGTTTCCCGTACTCTAAGTGATCTCTCTACAGGGCTCATATTCGGTCCCGTGACGGCCCCAGTAGCAGGGACTAGTGTCCGGTACAATGGTAAGTTAACAAAGGGCAGGAAAATGGGGATGGACAAAATGGAAAACTTTAGCCACCTCCTTTTAACTGTACACCATAAAAACGTCGCCATCTTTAGTATATTAATGTTTTATGATGCCTTTAATGCGAGAGTTTCGAAATACACGATGCTTTATTTTACAAGAGATTTCGTTCTTAGTACGTGTAAAGTACTTACATAGTTCGTTTTTGATTACATATTTTTTCGTATTGAAATTTAAAATTTGGTTACACACTAAAAAGTTTGCCATATACTCATTATCATAGGTAATCATTGGATTAGGTATATGAAGGTAGGTTATGTTCAGAAGATATTAATTGGACGTAGTTATCCAGAAAGCATCCAACCCAAAAAACATGAAATGGCTTCTAATAATTTTAACCTACAAAAAGTTAATATGCCTGTATTTAATTCATTGTGGCATATTTTATGCATTAGGCTCATTGTAAAGATGTTTTTTCATGTAATTATAAGAAAAAAAAATATTTACGAAGAAGCCCTTATCAGGTTGGATTCTTTTTATAAAATATCTAAATGTAAAAAAACAGTACTTTTTTTTCCATGTGGGTTTTATGTTTTATGTTATAGGTTTGTTGTTGATAAAGCATGAATTGACAAATATATGTATAAAGTATGGCGTAGAAAATCTTCAGCCCCTTTAGATGTTTTCTAAAATTATTATTGTGTAGTAACAGTAGAACAGGAATAGAGGGCGTCCGCGAAAGACCTGGCACGATCAGGTACTACAAGTATTTGAGGATGGCCCTGTTAAAAGCCGCAACAACCGTAGAACGTGAATGAGAAGATGTATGAATGTTGCCGAAGCAAAAGTGGTGTGCCAGGATAGAAGAGTGTGGCGTTCAATTCTCTCTGCCCACCCTTGCGGGGAAACGGCGTGATGGTTAGTTAGTTGGTTAACAGTAGAATTAAAAAGTTTCATTCTGCGTCCATACCACGTGGATGTTTTTAACCAATATTTTTGTTTGTCAAGAATTTGTAAATTTGAAGCCTGAGAAAATAGTGAAACTACTTTTTAGTTTAAGAGTTAATTTAACGGTGACGGCAGTGATTTGGGTAAGAAAAATATTAATTTACAAAAAACTGTATCCCTTAGAGCCTGGGCGTTTTCAGCACATCGTATTGAACTGTCTGAACCCGTTCGTAACTTATTTTTAGCATTTTGTGGGTTGGATGCTTTCTACATAATTACGTCCAAGAAAGCGCCGACTTTGTGAGAACTCACCTCAAAGGTACCTCACACATAAACATTACTATTAGTTATACGTTCGAAATGTGGATACATCGTAAAATGTTAAGGATATCTTAGACTGACATGACTAGTAATGTTGAAGTTTTACGTAGAGCAAATACAAACAGTTACTTAACATAGTAAAGCTCCGTAAAATTTCATATTTTGGTCATATAATGAGAGGCGAAAGATACTCCATCCTTCAGCTCCTCATGAAGGGGAAGATTGAGGGTCGCAGAGGGGTCGGAAGGAGGCGGCATTCCTGGCTTCGAAACATCCGAGAGTGGACCGGGATAAGAAGCGTGGAAGAGCTGTTCCGCACTGCCCTGGACAGGGAAACTTTCTCCCAGATGATCGCCGACGTCGGGGGGACCCGACAGGGCACATGAAGAAGAAGATACGGTGGATGACATGCAAAAAAATGGAATTACTGGTAAAAACTATATTTGTCAGGACCGGGAAAAGTTAGGTCTTTTCGCAGAGTACAAACTAGGAATGAAGACATTAGTATTATTGTAACGGCCTGCTTTCAAATTTTTTTATATGATTGTCTAGATAGGCGTCTTTAGTTATTTTTTGAACTGTGATAAGCTGTCTTTTTTTATATTAATTTGTTTGATCGTTTTTACATCGCTGCCTGCAATATACAAGTCATTGTACAATAGAGCAGGCAGAGAAGGCGTCTCTGGAGGGACCATGACGAGAGAATGGACCAGACAAGACTTCCCAGAGCCGTGATGCGCGGGATTCCAGGGGGGGCGCCCACCGCCAGAGAGACCACCAAAAAGATGGAGAGAGAGCTGGACGTCCTCGTCACAAAACCAGGATTGACCTGTCAATACAGATCACGGATATAATAAAAGAAGAAGAAGTTAATTCCATAACTTTGGTCCAGCCACCGCAAAAGCACGGTCACCAAAGTGATTTGGGTGGGCGCGATTCACTTTAAATAACCTACTTACGGGGGTCTAATATTGAGAGGGAGAAATTTATACATTTTAGTAGATATTGTTCTCCATCGATATAAACGATCATCATGAATAATGTTTAGCAAAATCAATCAATAATATAAAATTTTAGTTATAACTTTTGTGCCGCATGAATAAATCTCAACTTTTTATTGGATTTTTGCCTGATTCTTTTTAACTGGAATTATTACTTTTTCTCCTGATAAATGAAGGACCATTTTTTTCTTTAAAATAAATGTTTTTTTTTAAACATTCTGTGTAAATGTGTAATTCTGAAATTTTTTTATTTATTTATTATTAATACACGCCCTGAATTGGGCATTTACATAATATAAAATACAAAATGTTCAAATAGCACAGCTATCTAAGAACAAAATAATAAAATTACAAAAAATGAAACAATATCAACAATATAAATTCAATCGGTAATAAGTAGAAAATGATAAAAATTAAAGAATATCAATAAGATAAATAAACAAATAATAGATCACGTACATATATAGGCAAACTATAAAACAGAAGAATATAAGGTTTGTCTATTGTATGTGTATAATTTACGATCATTAAATGTATCAACAGAGCTATACTGAAAGCTAAAATGAAACTCCGTAATCTCATTTATGACTATTGATTTGATACTTCTTTAATTGAATACCATTCCCTCCCTCTCCCCACCCCTCCCATTTTATGCATTATCATAATTTAAATCTTTGAAATATTTATTATTTATCACATATTCTTTACCACTGTTTTTATTTTTTTATTTTATTTTATATTACCAGCTTCGAGGAAACTTTACTGGTCATATTCACAAATATTTTTTTGACATTATATAAAAAAAATTAAAATTGTACTGTATGTTTCCCAAAAAAAATAAAAATATTGATTATACAGTGGAAGAGGAAAATATTTAAAGAATTTGGCAAAACTTGTACCAGTTTGGTGATGACATGGTGAAAATTATACTTAATAATTGCATACGTTTTTAATGTAAGTATACAGCGCTAATTATTTATCAGGTTACGCTAAAAGCAATCTGTCCCTTTCAAACAGTCCATTTTTATGTAACCATTAAAGCTTTTTATTGTATTCTCTCTCTCTTTCACTCCGCATTGCGCTTTCAGGAAGTGTATTGTTATGGGGTCATTATTCTCAAACGGATTGTTTGGTGGTCTGCGAGATTTTTTATTTACTCTGGAGAATTGTGCGCCCATTCCATTCTAAACCTAAATTAATATTTTTAATTCCTTATTTATTCTGGTGAAAGCAGAAGACCAAGGTGGATGGAGATGCCTCGTATCTCCGTTAAGGCCCCAATCCATTCACGAAGAGAGTGATGAAAAAATTACAATTTGATAAACTTTGTACAAATCACTTTGATCGATTTAACATCAGGACGGACGCACACTAAAAGTACTGACTGTACATCTTAACGAAGAAACAGTAAAATCGAAACCGGCCGACTTTAAATAAATCAAATTGATTGATTATGAAAGTTTGATAGTTTTTTAATTATTGTGTCCAACCACAAAATTAAAGCCACATACACAAAAATAATGTACCTAAATGACTAAGTATACTTAATTAAAGAATATACTGAAGAATATTTCGATTTCTTTCGAATTTTTCTTCCTGGTTAAGTATAGTTTATGTCAAAGTACTGACTGCACGCGGCTGCTGTTTTAATACCATTACTGGTATGTACCTACTAGACAATACATGCACTAAAAGGTAAAAAAAATATACTGAAAAGTTTTGGTTCGCTTTGCTATTCCAGAATGATTTATTAAATAAAAGTGAGTGCGTACATTTATGTACGAACTTAGGTATATTTCTTTGGCATACATAAAGTAAATGTGTAAATAAACTAAAAGTGCTGTGTTGTATACCTTGCGCTGGAATATAGTTTGACAGAGTCGCATGCGCACATTACCCTGCCCCTACTACGATCATAGTCTGGGTTTCTTACAAGTTAACTTAGCGAATATATTAAATTTAATTTAGAAAATAACAAAATCTTTTTTGCAAAAATAGTTATCTTTTGTAATTATTTTTACATTAGTTCTTCATTAGTTATTCAAATCCCACACAATTAATTTTTGTTTTTGTTAATGTCTATACTTCCAATTTTAATTTTTAGTGTATGTCTTATCTCGATGAAGGGGCCATTAGCCTCGAAACATGTTGATAATGCATTAAATATTAGTTTTATACAAAGTATTTTCTCTTCAATAAACCACTAAAACAATATAAAGTTTTTATTAATTTACCAAAAAGTCACTTGAGGCGAATTTAATTTGAGCACTATTCTTTAATTCACACTATTAAGCAATTTATCACTCGTCTGTGGAGTATTTTATTATCGCTTGCTAGAATATTCCTACATAGGTTCGCAGAATATTTGGGCCAATACGCACGTAAGTGGTTGCACATATTTTCAAACGCCAGTTAGGTACTTCGCTTAATGTATTGTCGCTGGTCGTACACTGAACTACCGCTGGATATCTATGTCGCACGTCAAATGTCAAAAAAATAAACTCGACCCACCGTTTAAGCGCTAGGCCTTTTATAAGAAACATATTAGTTCCGCGATTCTTCCAGAATATTCTTTTTATTTCAAGCTATTCCTCGGAAATTGCCAGTGCCTACGAGAATGCTCCAGTCGATTCCATATTGTTATTGACTGTTATGGATTGTTTCAGAGATTTAGAGAGAGATTTTGATAGTGCGCAATTAATCCGGATGGACGCATCTCGTTACAATATTTTTAATATTCACATTTTATTCTCTTTAACGTGAAATTCATGGTGTGACAACTTCCGTCGCATGATGTGCGCACATTTTGTTGCATACTATTATTACAACCCCAACGCACCTAAAAATGTATAACCTCAACATATATTATAGACGTCTTATAGAGACGAAATTATATTTTTAATGAGAAATTAGGTATGGAAGTTTTATTGTGTTCATAGGACATACGACTTATCGTACGGCTGGCTAAAGTGATTACTTTACACAATATAACGTTCACCATTCCACCCATGATCGAACACCAAGTCCATCAAATTTTTTGTAAGTTGTATCCATATGTATGTTGTAATAATCATTAGCGCGACCGGCATCCAAAGCTTTTTCATTCCCTTAATTAATCACAGATGTCACTAACGAGATATCTATTTTTGATTGGAATTTTTTAAAGCAATATCCTTTACAGAGACATAATACATTTTGATTAATGGTGTTCTGAAAATTTTGGACAAACTCAAAATATATTCTGTACAACCTCAACAATTATTTATAATTCGAGCCAACAAACAAAAGGCTTTTATGCCATCTATGTTTGCTTTTAAATGCTGCCATTTTCCGATGGAATTTTTGCCGAGAATATAATATTCGGCTGTTTGTTGTGGATTTTCCAACACGGCGCTGAGGGGAGTTCCACGCCGAGTGACGCGCAATCCCTTACACAATGACTATTGCTTATTTCGGTCTACGCTGGATAGCAACAATACCACTTTTATGGAGTCAACAGAATGGAGTCGAAATGGCTTGAATGGCGCTCGCTTCTTGGCTCCAAGCATTCCTCTTTCTTCCGCCTCAATGGGTTATGGCCTTAAGAATGGGGAATATTATATTTTATACAAAATTCTCTGAAAGGAGCCTTTAATGTATACCCCGACCATTCTGCGGGGCTGAAAGGCAGCCAGGAGCGTAGCTCAAACGCAAATAATGGAATTCTGCAAAAGTTAGAAATAATGGAAGTTGTGAAAATTAAAATTTGAGAAGAGATATTCGCTTTTGTGACAGAAATGAGAATGAAAAAGAGCAACTTCGCGAGGCTGAGTAGTGGGGCGGCCGGGTGGCACAGGGAATGGTTGTGTTTTTATTCCCATTTATTTAATGAACAAGCATATTTTGAAAACATTTAAATCTAATATTTTAGGTGTGTAATGAGTGCGACTATTACTTTATTTGATTCTGCGGGACAGCAAAATTCTCTGCTATCTGGGGCCGTGAAATATACAGCTCATTCTGTCTTTAATTTCTAGGTCAACGCGACTATTTTCAGCTCGTGACATAATTTTCATCGTCAACTTTTCATTTAATGTTAAAAAGTAAGGCATCACGACACATTGTTTATTCCACATTTTTCGATTTTACAATCGTAAAAAAGATGCTTTTAAAAAATACACCGAGAAATGTTTTAATACGGACTTACGAGACTTGCTTTGAATTAATGATTTTTCTATCTTTATAAAGGAATATGAAATTAATATATACAACTAGCTGCAACTAGTAAAAAATGACGGAACATTGGTTCGCGTTTTTGCTAAGCCCTAGTATATGTTCATATCTTTTTGGTGGTCCACGAAGAGGCGGCCGTAGCAACGTGCTTTAAGCGGCCGGTTCGGGCTTGCTGGCCCGGGGATCAAGCCCCATCTCCGACAGTTTAATTTCGTTTTTTTAGCCATGAATTCGAACGGAATTACGAACGTTACACGAAGTTACGGGGATCACTTGGAAGTACCTACACACAGAAAAAATCTATTGATCGAACATGCGATTTATGTAGCAGGGTGAATGATTTAGAAAGTACTCTATTTAACAAATTACTATTAATTTTCAACCTTATACGAGTTTATTTATCCATCCATTATATCGAATTATCTATTTTTTAAATCAAGATTTCAAGATCAATCATTAAGATTCCCGATTTCAGATTCCGGTGAGAACTATACATTTTGCACGGCCTCTCCGGGTCGCGTCGAAGACACGGAGATGGCCTTCAGAGTATAAAATTGTTAACCTGGCGACGTATGAGTAGGACCGATGTGGGAGTTTTCGTTCATAAAACGGTCCCGGGAATGCAATGGGTGTCCATTCACTGCACATCCTTCTAAATGATTCAATTTATTTATTTTAATTACGAGTATTAAAGGACTTTGATGAAAACTTCATCATTAAAATGTTTTTTCATTTAAATGTAGTACACCTTTATTTTATTGAAAACATAAATCTAAATATCCCAATATCCTTCTACAGCTACGTAAGGAAATTAAAAAAAAAACTTATGTATTGTACTGATTGATTATTACGAATAAGAATAAATTTTGCATAATAATTATTTTAAATAAATGGACATACTCATTTTTGTACTGAAAATCGACTTAATCTATTATAAAGCTTGCTGTATTGTAAGTAAATTTTTTTTGAGGCAACATCCTATATAGATATAGCGCCCGTCCTAAGATCAGTTTTGAATAATTGTTATAGATAATAAAAATATTATTTCTTAAAGCGTCGTAGAATTTTATAACACGCAGTAATGTGCTTTGACATTAAATTAAAATTTTCTGCTGTCATTCTGTCTTTTGTAATAATGCTATTATTTATGGAGGGAAGGGGAAGGCTGGAGGAGTATCCAAGATATAACACCAGGGAAAATTTTTATAAAACATTGATATTTACTGATTTTTTGGTTTAAATTGGCCCAATATGTTGAGTCATTTGAAATAATACCTTTCTACTAGTTCCGCAGGGAGAGATTAGAAATTCATTAAATTAAATAGTTGGGATATATTTAATGAGAAAGTGTTTTATTTTTATTTTTTATCATAGGGTGTCCAGGTACCAATCATCGATGAAATCAGATACAAATCTGAAAAATCAATAACATGTGTGTAATCGGGCAATATAACGGTTTTACTATGACTATGCAATAAGCGCTTTTTAAAAAAAAAAATCGAGTTTTTATGTGTAGTTGCCATATGACATATTTTGCCTAATGACACATATTGCCATATATATGATATTTTTTTTTATGTACTTTTTCTTTTGTTTTTGTATGTAATTGCCATATGATATTATTATACTTACTGTAGACACTCTTAACCGTCAACGCTTTTTTTGAATTTTCCTATAGTTTGTGTATAATTTAATTTGCGATGCGTAACCACAAAGGAAAAGCTGATTACAATAGCATAATTTGACATAATTTAAAAACAAATATAAATTTTTGGAAGTTCAAAAGAGCTCCGTCCGCGATTAAAATTAATATTAAGTTTCATATATTATGTAATATTTTCCTGCTCAAATTGAGATAAGAACTTCTCCCATAGACCCCGACGATTTAATTAGAAAAGATAAATATTATGTGTACAGATAATAATTGTAAAGTCATCCAGCGGCAGGACGATGGTTAATTCAAAATTATCCCTTTTCATACTTGAATGCGTTTATTAAAAATTCAAAATTGGCGGGAAAACATTCCCCGCTGCCAAGGGGCGCCATCAAAACACGCTAGCTCCATTATAAAAGTTCCGCGCCCTTAAAGCTCCTGAAAAGCGCCCGTGCGAATGATGAGACATTTTCAATCTACTTTTATCCGCGTTCTTCGCCTTATTCTCAAACGAAAATAAACACATTTTCGCGAAAAATCAGGCACGGAAAATCTCCCAGTACTGACAATATTAGAAAATAGAATCAAACATGCAGGTTCAATGTATATTTTCTAAGATATTTACGAGTATTCGCAGAGAAAAATGAGAAATGAAAAATTACATACTCTTATTCATTAAAATTTTCAGCATTTATTCTTATGTTTGTGGTACCTACATATTGTTACATGGCGTGGCTCGCTCGAAAAATGAAATGGCACAACTCGTAAAATAAATCTTTTATTATCGCTTGTACATTATCTCTAACATTTTACAATCGCTCGCAACGAAATACTACTGCTATTTTTTATTCAAACACAAAAGAACAGCTCTCTTTTGTTTTTCTACTCGGGTAAGAACCCTTCCATTTCTTCGCTATTTATTAATCATGTTAGTTCTTATTTCAACCACCGGCCTGCCGTTCTGCGCATGTGACACTTTTCTATGGAACTGTCATATGTGAACGAACAGCTCGTTACAATATTTTCGCTACATAAAGATGGGTCGTATTATTTTAAATCGTTATTATTAGATATTTTTGACGGATAAATAATTCGTTACATTTATGGAAAATTTTACAATAATTAATGTTGTCGTAATGGCAATAAGAGCGTATGGGGTTATAACTGTTTTGGAATGAAACATGCTAATATCTTCTACATTACCTTCTTTAACACAGGAATTTCAAAAAAATGATTACATATGGTAGCGAAAATAGTAATTCTTTACAAAGGTAATACGCAGTTTTTGTTCAGAACACATTTTATTTAAATCCGGTAAAAAATTCCTTTCGGTTCAAGTGACAGTTCCGGTATTGAAAAGTTATAGAAAAATGACGAGTATTATAATTTGTGAAAAGTGCGGAATATTAATTTTTTATTATTATTTTGAGACTCGATTAAATAATAAGGATTACTTTATTTTACTTAAGTAATATATTTTATATTTATTTAATTTAATTTTATTTAATTGTTACTAATCAATAGAATTATATATCGTTCTTTTTAAATTTCTTCTTATCTTGCAATAATAGAGTATTTAGGTATAATCTTTCTCAAATAACAATGAATCCCAAAAATCTTGAGCTTTATTATCGTTTCCACATTTGAAAGTTATATATTTTACTATATTGTCACGGATTCATGGAGACAAAATGAAACACTATAAACAATTAAAGCTTTTTTTGACTACACGAAATCACCGGATACAAAGTTTTACTGTAACACTATTCCGTGATTCCCACTAATCGTCACTCCAGAATATTCCACTTGTCAATGCATCATTTTATTTACGCCATTTCTGTCACACTGATTTGCTACTAGAATATTCCACACGCAAGTAGATATGCATTCGCTGGCTGAGTCTATTCGAATGGATCACTCGCTCACTTATCTGTGGTTTTACTTACTTACTTACTTACCATCTCGCCGTTTCCCCGTGGAGGTAGGCAGAGAGGATATAGTGCCACATTCTTCTGTCCTGACATACAACTCTCGCCTCATCCACATTCATACATCTTCGCATTCAAGCTCGCCGGTTGTTGAGGCTTCTAACGGAACCATCTTCCAGTATCTGGTTAATCTGGTCATGCCACGTCTTCCGCGGTCGTCCTCTCTTTCTGGTGCCATCAACACTTGCATTATATATCTTTCTTACCATTCTTTCCTCATTCATTCGCTCAACATAAATAGTAATTCTGTAAAAAGATAATACGCAGTTTTTGTTCAGAATACATCTTATTTAAATCCGGTAATAAATTCCTTCCAGTTCAGTTAAAAAGTTAAAGAAAAATAACGAGTAGGTATCATAATTTGTGAAAAGTGCGGGATATTAATTTTTTATTATTATTTTGAGACTCAATTAAATAATAAGGATTATTTTATTTTACTGAAGTAATATATTTTATAATTATTTTAATTTTATTTATAATTGTTACTAATCAATAGAATTATATATATTTGTTTTTAAATTTCTTCTTATTGTGCAATAACAGAGTAGGTATTTAGGTATAATCTTTCTCAAATGAATCCAAAAATCTTGAGATTTATTATCATTTCCACATTTGAATGTTATATATTTTACTAAATATAGTAATGAAATAATAATAAATGAAAAACTATAAACAATTAAAACTTTTTTCGACTACACGAAATCACTGGACACAAAGTTTTACTGTAACACAATTCCGTGATTCCTACTAATCGTCACTCCGGAATATTCCACTTGTCAATGCATCATTTTATTTACGCCATTTCTGTCACACTGATTTGCTACTAGAATATTCCACACGCAGGTAGATACGCATTCGCTGGCTGAGTCTATTCGAATGGATCACTCGCTCACTTATCTGTGGTTTTATTTACTTACTTACTTACCATCTCGCCGTTTCCCCGTGGAGGTAGGCAGAGAGGATATAGCGCCACACTCTTCTTTCCTGACATACAACTCTCGCCTCATCCACATTCATACATCTTCGCATTCAAGCTCGCCGGTTGTTGACGCTTCTAACGGAACCATCTTCCAGTATCTGGTTAATCTGGTCATGCCACGTCTTCCGCGGTCGTCCTCTCTTTCTGGTGCCATTAACACTTGCATTATATATTTTCCTTACCATTCTTTTCTCATTCATTCGCTCAACATGCCCACACCATCTGAGCGACCCTTTTTTAATTCTATTAATTATGCTAAAATCAGCTTTACATTCATTCCTAATATCTGTATTCTCATTGCTGTCAAAATCGATTGACCGCGCTCACTGCAATTTATCGGATTTTTTCTCTCTCGTCTTATTCTTCCCAACATTTTTAGAGTTTTGTTACAATATTAATATGGGTATGAATATGATGTATCTACATTTAATTGATTTGTAACTTCTTCAAACAATATTCCATTGGATTTTTTTTGCACATACGCTTTTTTTGCATCCCTGTCTTATACACTTATACATTTTGTAACATTAGTATTAAGACTACTTATTATTTAGTAAAATTACGCAAGTTCTTCCCGTTCATTAGAATCCTGGAAGATTCGTGCGAACAAATTGTGTAAATCTCATCCAACCTGCGTTCGGGAGACACCGCGCGCAAAATAATAATGAAAACTGGCCTCGCGCGGCTGACTGCAACTGTGCATTTGACAGATTTAAAAAATACACCACGATATAAACATTACTTTTTGTCTTGCGGCGAACTGAAGCCGGTCTGCTTCGCGCGAGCCGATTGTTATTTTTTCTCGGAGTATTTCAAACTTTGCAATACATTATTTTCTCTTCGCAATTAAACGGTTGCAAAACTTTATTGAACTGTTTTGACGATAATTTAATACGGTTTTATTCAATCGCTCGAAATATTGACTAATTTATGGTATAATAAAATTGAACCGACGTCATATCCTGTAGAAAAATCTAAAGTCTATTTCTACATTTTAATAATAATTTATTTAATCAATAGTTATTATAGATGTCTAGAGACAAAGTTATTTTTTTATATGGGAAAGTAAGTATGGAAGTCTTTTTGGGTGTTCATAAGGATTACGACCGTTCGTATGGCTGGCTTAAGTGATCACTTTACACGATGTAATGTTCACCAATTCAAGCCATGATAGACTACCACATCTATTAAATTTTGGAAGTTGTATATATGTTTAATTTGCACACCTTGTTACATATGTGAATTGTATTTTACCACCGCTACCTTTGGTTAAAATTTGTCATTTCTAGAATACCCCTGAAAATTATTACAATTTTTAACTCTTATTACAGATTCAGAATATTTTAAGAATGTTAAAATTTTTCAGGAACACAATAGATACTGGATTTTATCCCCAGAGGGACACCAATAATCAATAACTAATAATCTTTAATATAACTCGATTAATGATGTCCCACTGATTGTGTACGTTACATTTTTACGTACTCAAAATATTCTGAATAATTAATTTGTTGATCTATTTAAAAATTTGCTATCGATTTGACGTAGAGTACGAATATTACATTATATTATATGAATACAGGAGGGGAGGAAAATATGTCCCGGTGTGTAAGATGGGATGAGTATATTTTCCTCTGGCTCCTAGAGTGCAACTAAGCAAAATTTTTAACGGATGCTTTATGGCATGATATAATTAATACACTTGTCCGATACAAGTGACTGTTTTTTTCTCATTAACTTTTTTTAAAGATTTTCAATTAGGTAGGCGAGTTTTTTTTCTGTTCCACGATTATGTTTTTAAATATTTTACAAAGCTATTGGACAATCATGAATAATTTACCAGGTGAGTACTTTGATGCATGATTTTTAAAAGTCATGCGTTATTGTATTATACTTACTGCATGTTCCTAAAACATAATTCGTTGTCTGTCCGCCTGTCCGTCCATAACATCGTGTAACGTCCGTAATTTCATTCGAATTCACGTCTAAAAATCGAATTAAATGGCCGGAAATGGTACGTGAACCCCGGGTCAGCAAACCCGAACCGGCCGCTCTACGCACGATGCTACCGCTGCCTTTCCGTGGACCGCCAAAAGTATACTATAAATGTATACTAGGGCGCCAACCAATGTTCCATCATTTTTGACGGGTTACAGCTAGTACCTAAATATTTTGCATACTATTGGATAATGTAAACGTACACGAATGGGGACCCACCACTTTCCCAGGGCCGTTCTATGAGCCGACGGCTCCCATATCGGCCCTACTCTTGCGTCGCCAGGTTGACATTTTTCTTATTTAAAGCCATCCCCGTGCGGCGCCCGTGTATAGGGCGAACGCCGCAAGGTTCTGGCAGCAAAAACCCCATTCGTTGTCCCCTCCACAAAGAACTTTCTTTATTAAATCAAATACAAATACAAGAAAATTAAAAGCATATAAAAGAAATAGATTTGTGCAGCGGCATAAAAATCAGAAGTAGAAAAACAAAAGCAAAGAAAAATAGAAATAAAATCAGGTTAAATACAAAATTAAAATAAAAAGAAGATAGCAAAATAGTAACATAAAACAGTATAAGCGAGGAAGTACACAGGTTAAATTCATAAGCAAAAATAGCAACAAAATAGTATCATAAATTATCCAAGAAAAGAAAAGTAAGATATAAAAACAGATTAGAAAAGAAGCAAAGTAGTGATACACAAAGTATACGACAGTGAAGCTTGTGAAGACAGTGAAGCACACAAGAAGTTGGAGAGAAGGATCTGGTGGAAGGGACAGTGGATATGTGGGGGGGATATGTAAACGTACAATCGCGAAATTCGCGTCATGTAATTCGCTATGGTACTTTTTTCACGCAGACACTTACCCTTTGAATGTTCTAGGTCGCGGTTTGTGCCGTTTAGGCTTTAACCCCAAACTTTTGGTCCGACTTACAAAGCGCGCTCGCTATAAACTACAACATCGGCTGTATAGTTTGACAAAAGACGAACCAGTACAGAATCGGCCATGATGGATCGCAACAGGAAATGACAATGCCGAAGCACTTTGATAATTCTCGTCGCTGGCCACGGGGTATCTTTTCTGCTGACAGCATCGCCGGGTAGATTTATGTGTCCGCAACAAATAATTTGATAATACGAATGGGCCGCAATGTATCTAAAAATCTCAACTATATATTTCGTTAAAGATTTCACGGATGATAAGAATACTTGTGTGCGTACTTTATGTAAATATAGCAGACTAGCCGTAACCCGTCAAAAATGACGGTACTTTTACATGTCGGTTCCAACGAAATGAGTAAAAAAGGAAAAACAAAGAAAAGAAAAAAATTTACCAAGAAGAAGTTACGGACGTTACATGAAGTTACGATGGTCTGACAAACAATGAAATTATTATAATTGGGATACTAATAATTCATTCCTCGGCCGTCGGAAATCATGAGCGTACAAATAAAACAATACTCGCACACTATTAAAAATAATCACTAATATAAATGTAAAAAAAAATTTACGTAACGATACTTAAAATAACATTCTGAGATAATTGTTAAATACATTTACTCGCTTGTAATCCGTGGAAAATGACGTACTTTTATTATTATAGGTATATAGAATAGTGTAGCGTCTTGACAACGTCAGTGCTGGACATTTTTAAATAGTGACTTAATTTTTTTTTGCTAATTATAACTTATTATTATATTATATACCTAATTATTATTTGTGCCAACTGGTAGTCTTATAGACCGATATTATTAGGTAGAGAAATATACTTTTTTTGTACCTCATTTAATACTCCTCAGCATTACTCATGGCATCTGGTAGCGTTAGTGATGGATATTGTTACATAGGGAATTATATATTTTGATTGATGATTTATACCAATGATATATTATGCGATATAGTAATGAATATTGTTACATAGGGAATTATATATTTTGATTGATGATTTATACCAATGATATATTATGCGATATAGTAATGATGTACTTATAAGTTTTAATTTTCATTACCCTGGAATATTTAAAGAAAATCTAAATATTTAAAAAATAATCATATTTAGAGTATTTTATTAACAATTTTGAAATCGTACTAATTTTGAAAACAGAATGAGACTAGACATATGAAAAAAAAACCACTTATTTATTAGTTCTACTTCTTTAATTTTTGTGAAACGCGTTTTGCATTATGAGATCGAAATTGATAATGCTCTCATAAGGCGAATCGCGCAATCAATTAGCCCTAAAAAACAAGTGCGTTTGTATTTTCACGTGTGAGAATTATTCAACGTACCTAGGTATATGATTGCAACATTTAACTGTCACGCCAGTTATAAATTTCGAAAAAAGCTGTATAACACAAGGCAATGAGTAAATCTATTCCCACCAATATCGCGCCTAAGTTGTTGTTGTTAATGTTACTATTCCTCTTCTTTACTACTAAGCTTACCTAATTCAAATATAACAATAGATAATTTGGAAAAAAGCGGTGTTTACGAAATTCTATGCGGTGATTGCAGCAGTGAATACATATATCGAAAAAATTTCCTAATTCGAATGTCCGTCCGTAACATGCTGGAATCACAACAACAACACCGCTTAGCCGCTAATGAGGTGCGGGCAGCCGAGTGTGTCAATTAACGCGTGGCTAGACGCAAGGGCCGCGCCACCAAACTACGCTTAAATTACTTTCGTTATGTCCCATATGTACGGCTAGTATTAGATTGGAAGAATGTCGTCGTTATCTAATTAGCAATAACTTTTCCGAATTCGCGAACCATATCATAGAAAATAATCATTTTCATTAATTTATCATTAACTTTCTCCATCTTTTGAATGTTGAGAATAAGAAGTAATTTGAACTTTGGTATTAAGTTGTAAAAGAATATAACATTCACCAACTCATCCTCTCTACTTTCAATTTTACTTTTAAAATCACCCCCCCCCCTCTATTTTACACCACCGCCCCCTCCTTCAGTCAGTAGCTAATACTTTTTAGTTGCATTAAACACATTTCAGCTTGTTTCCTTTATTTTTGCGTTACTTTATACTGATTCTCTCCGAAATTTGGCAGAGTTTATTAAACTCTACCAAAAATAAACATAGTATATACTTGGAATCTTGATTACTTTAATACAATGTGTTGCCTGGCAAACGACATTCAATTTGTTTGGATGAGTGTCCCAATAAATGGTAGACCCATTGCTCTAATTCAATGTTAAAAAATAATAAGTTAATTACAATAGTATTTTTATTATAGAAGAAAAGTTTCACTGAATTCGAGAATATCTTCATTTCTGCGCAACGCGGATTCGTCAATGCCTACACAATTCCATTTTTCCATCGCGTATCTACCGTACCCGGCTGGCTCTTCGCTGATTGGCTGACGCGGGCGAGGGTGACAGAATTGCTGATCAAACTGGTTGATTATTAATCAAAGTTTTTTTCCATTTCAGAACACAATGATGACGTGGAGATTTTTAAAAATATTCCCTTTTTATTTTTCATTTCGTTTTTCGGCTACACGCACACTAACAATAGCCACACGACTGCTTACAGCTACAGGGTGGACCGTGCTAGTCGTGCCTATCTTAATTCGTTATAATTTTTTTTTAAAGAAATGCGTACACGGAACTTTTGTCGTATTACATACCACCAAAATATATAGATGTTATCAAGATATATATTATAGATGTCTCTTAGAGAAAAGTAGTAGTAAGGAGCAAACAGGCCGTAACATTTGAGGGAATAAGAAAAAGAACACTCCCTTTTGGGTTAATCAGACAACACAAAAAAGTAACCCATAAAACCAAGTTTTTATTATACTCCCTTTCTTTGAAAATATAACAACAATTAAAGACGAATTAAAACATATAACATAACACTAAACTTACAGTAATTTAATATATTTCTAAAATGTCAGATGTGATAAGACACTTCATGCTTCAAGATTAAATTCTAAAAACATTTGTCAGTCAATTTAGATTTTCGACATTGGTAGTGAAGTACTTATTATGAATACTGACGGAGTATTTCAAATTTAGAAAATAGTCCGCGACGTTATCGGGCCGCTATGCTAGTAATCAAACTTTTCTAATGATTCCAATTTGAAAAAACCAAAAAAATTTCTAAAAATCCGAAATTATTAATTTTTTTTAACGAAAATTTGATAGATCTTCTTGATCGTCGCCATGAGTCTACTAGCCAAGTTTCCAAAATTTATCCAAAGTTTTTTTCACCCGGCAAGCAAGCAGACGCCACGAGTTAAAAGAAAGGAAGTAAAAATAACTTTAAATATGAACTTACGCACACGCACCACGGCTGGCACATACGATCCAAGAGCAGAACAAGACGCAACGATCAATCAAAAATACCTACTAGGTGTTGGAACACCGAAGGATCTCCCACCTGGAGACCCACACCAGCAGAACCCGCACATGTATACATAAAATTTGATAGATGTGGTAGTCTATGATTTTTAATTTAAACAACAACGTCTTCTGGTTTATGTCTTCTGGGGTCTTACGCCGTGTTTTTATGGCCGTTTTTGTGTGGGCCAGAAAGGTTGTTCAAACACGGAATAATACTCTAGAACACAGAAAACTTGGAGATTCTGAGTGACCGTGAAAACATAATTTGTAACTGTCCTCTCTATTGATGTTTGGATGTTTGCATATTTCAAAGACTCTCTTACATGCATGTTGCGGTTCAAAAAACTAAAAAAAAAGCTCTATAAAATTTCGGCAATTTTTTAATTATTTTTTTTGCTCGCGTTAAAGTAAAAAAACAGTATTAGAAAGTAGAACAAAAAGTGCATAAAAATGGAAATTTTGATGTCGCTTATCTCCAAAACTATTAATTCTTTGAATTCATTAAAACATTCTTTGAACACATTAAAACATTGCTTAAACATTTTAGACACATTATTTTGGCAGAAATACACCTGTAAAGTTATTTATGCAAAAAAAGCAAAAAAGTTTAAAAAAAATGTAGACCAGTACTTTTACATTCTGTACATGTCGTCTTTCGTAAATGATACACCTAACTTTATATTTATTTGGTAAAAAAAAAATTCTGTTCACAGAATCAACTAAAAATATAATTATTTTCTAATCGATTCATTAAATTGTTTTGAATTTCACAGAGGGCGGTATAAAAATTGCAATAACAATAAACGAGTATTTAAAAAAATATATATTTTATGTTGAAAAATATGTAAATATTTAAAGGCTTAGTTAGAAGCATAAGTTCTGGTGCTATCACTAATGTATGAAAGTGAACCCTGATTTTGGTAAAAATTGTAAGCAGACAAAATACAGCGGAAATAAGTAAAAAAAAAAGGTATCAGAAAAAGGTGCGTCTGCAAATAAAGTGCGTCCAGACATTAAATGACTTCAGAAACATCAACAATAGAAAATTGTGTATAAAAAGTTATCTTAATATAAGAAAAGTGTATCGCGCCGAGATAGAAGAGTGTGGTAATCTATCCTCTCTGTTTACGCCTCTGTTGATAATGTTAATTTAGTTAGCATTATGAAAGTTTAATGATGCAGTATCGTTTTTCCTAATAATTATTTTTTCGGCTACTTTTTAATATAACTAAATATTTTTTTTAAAGCACAGCTTTTGAATCACGGTGTACTTTTTCAAATACGTCAAAACAAGCTCGCATATTTTTTTAAGGTGACACCGTCAAAATTTTCAAAACAAGTTTAAATTAGCTATTAATAATAATTATAAATTACGCTTCTATACTCTTCCTACTCTCGCAGTGGTAGATATTGTAGTTCAAATTTAAGGAGACTTTGGATAAACAATTGTTGATAGTGCCTTGATAATCTAATCAAATTACTTTAATAATTTATAATGCCTATATAAATATAAATGAAATAAAAATTATGCAAGACATAATCGGCCCGATTCTG
The DNA here is from genome assembly GCA_016648135.1 of Agrypnia vestita. Taxonomy (NCBI): domain Eukaryota; kingdom Metazoa; phylum Arthropoda; class Insecta; order Trichoptera; family Phryganeidae; genus Agrypnia; species Agrypnia vestita. The sequence goes on along the minus strand of JADDOH010014251.1, from coordinate 22,275 downwards.
AAAATAACAATGTCTGGATCTTTAAGATCTTTATCCCAACACTTAATAGACGATAATAAAAATTAAAAATAAACGAGACATAGCTTTACGTCGGTGTTTGTTTCTGTAAGTTTCTACATGAGATAGATATAGAGTGAGGGAGAAAGATGTAAATTGTTATCTGTCAAATGGGAAGATTGGAATACGCGGTAATGCCGAACGCGGTCATGACAAGTTTAGCCATGATATTTCATCTGGACGCTGTGGATTGAGAAATTAATACGTTTGTAAGAAACAATCTTTCTTATATCATCTTTTAATACAGTGTATTTGAGCCATAGAATTAAAAATCCGCTCTGGACATTTTTATTTTTTATTATCGTCTATTGAGTGTTAGGATAAAGATCTTAAAGATCCAGACATTGTTATTTTCAGAATACGGATGTATGTGTACATAGAATCTCGATTCTCGAACACATTATTTGGGAAAAAAATTCTTGTTTGTCGAACAATTCCCCAGTTCTCGAACATCTGATCGCTTCTTTCAAAAATGCTGAAATTTTTTATCCTGATGGAGCCGTAGCAAACCGCATCATAAACATTTTCAATGATACTACTACCTTGTATCTCTTCAGAAATTATAAACTAAAAACAAACCTCATTATGTGAGATATCAGTGAGAAGAGAAAGAACTCTAGAAAGGCTCTCTTTCGTCTTAGGTTTTCATCTTCCATACAATAACATCTCTCCTCCTCCTTATAGTCAATTTCATTTAATTGTGTTGCTGTAGTTTTAAGGGTCTAGAACGGACTAATGCAATCTTAATTACATCTCATGAAGAAAACCTGGAAGATTGCTACAACGGTGGATGGATAAGTTGCTGTAAGACTCTGAGAACAACACAGAACCGATATTTATGGTGGTGCTTTTCTAATATAAAAGAAGAATGAAATATAGGCTAAGGAAGGTGGTAGGCATTTTTCGTAAAAATCGTAGATGGATAACACGAATTGAAAAACCCGGCATCCGCGCATTTATCTTCCGCGATCGGTCCTTCGATATCGAAAATGGAATTTTACTTTTTGCAGCGGAAAATTGTCAATCAGTACTTTTTATTTTTTTCGCTTGTGATACCATCACTTCATTTTACGTTTGTTGATCAATTCTATTTTCTATTTGTCAGAGATGTCAATATTTGATCTGCATATTCTCAATGAATACCGCCCACACGTGGAGATAAATTCGAGATATAGTGTAGAAATAGATCCTCTCATATCATGAAAATATAGTAGAATCTGCTTGAACCGCATGATCACTACGTGAAAAGTAAATTTTCATAACAATATACGGCTGATAGCATTAAGCAGAAGATACAAAAATATTATTACACATAATTTATCATAAAATACAATTTTTATTTTAAATAAAATTATTTAAATATATGTATAAGTATGATCTAAGAACACAGTTACTGAGGGATACTCTTATGCATTGTGTAAAATGGTCACTTAAGCCAGCCAAGACAGACAGTAAGCCTTATGGGCGCCCAGTAAAGATAAAGACTTCCGTATCTACATACTTTCCCGTATAAATAGCTACGTCTCTTTGAGGCATTTTAATTTATCTTTACTTTATTCGATTCGATAGTTTTCATCTGGTTTTTATATTAGTTAAATGACATAATGAATATTTGAAATATTTCTCAAAATTTTATGTCCTGTAATCACTTCTCAATACAATATCACTGAATCTTTTGACTTTATACGCATACACTGTTTACCGAAAAAATTTATCTTTCCATAAATTTAAACACATTTGTACATAATAATTCCAGGACTCAATCTCTGAATTTTCTAATGCTGGTTGAATCCTTTACCTATTACGATGTTGGTCGGCAAATTTTAATCTACACATTTATATTTTTGTGTGTTAAAAATATGTATAAACAAAAAAAAATTAACGCATTATGAGTGAGTAGTCTGGTGGAGTAACAAGGAAAGGCCGGCTTCTACCACGGAGGTACTCGGGTCAAGGGCCCTTGACTCCGGGGGCCCTGTATCCCACGGTTGGCGGTCCCACGGCCCCATTGTTTCACCACCTCGAGAGGTGCTCCCCTATGGACCGAAGGGTGGGTGACGTCACAGCTCTGTGAAATCAAAGTGCTGATTATCTTACTAGCAATTTTAAGACATAAAATTTTAAGCTTTCATTGACTTGCGACACAGATATTATATATTAGATGGCATTTGATTGAGGTGGGTCAACTCAAGCCTATATATATATTATATCGTGTATATTTTATTTTATTTTTAATGAGATACTAACAGAATATAAGGTACAAATACATAAAAAACAATATATTACGTATATCAAAGTCAACTTAACATCCAAATTAAAAATGTCTTCGGCCTGTTCCAACAGCACGCGAGTTTGTTTGTGTTTTTGTTATTTTTACATAATAATAATAATAATAATAGTTGTATAATCCATATATTGCCGTTTTTGAGAGTATTCACTTCAAGGGTGCTTTACACAGAAAATTATCTTACAAAACAACTTACTGCTAAAAACTTATTTACTACTATTACTTATTCACTAGGTGGCATGCAAGAAATGGATTAATGTTTTACTATAATAGTTGGGAGTGCCTGGATGAATTAGATGTTTCACATAAAGTGGTACAATAAAACATTTAAAATAACATATTTTAATACTACTTCTATGAAATCCAGAGACTCAGGACTTGATGTATCAATGCAATTCGATTGGCACATGTCCTGCACAGCGATTAGTTGTGTACAGTGCAAGGAGCGAACAAGACAACAAAAAACAATTGACTACAATATTATTGATACAGTGTAACATGACCATCGCATGTTTAAGTTCATCGGAGCTATTTTTAGAAGTTACAATATCCATTTTTCGTGCCTTGTAATGCTATGTTTGAAGTAAGAAAGCCTATTCCGTAAAAGCATCACCACAGAGCATCAAACATACAATTTTGTTAAAATGTTTTTCTCACTGCTTCATACCGAATGGTATCTAATTAATTAAATTAAAAAATAAAGGTAAGTAATACGAGATAATCACCTATAAAATATACTTACGCATTGTATGTAATCTTGTGCAGTTTGAATGTTTATAAATATTTAAAAAAAATCGAAATATACGTGCACCAGAAATTAAACTCGGTCGAACCATAGTACTAAGAGATTTTATTTTCGTATAGTTTCTTTTCTTCATCATATTTACTTAAATTCCATCTTTCGTATTAGAGTACTAGGTAATGGGATATTAAATACTAATTAATATAGGTTATTGTGAATCAGAAAGCATCTGCGTGTTTATAGAACGCATTTTAGACGTACATATATTTCCGTAAAAAATATCGCTGCAAAATTTTAGTTAAGATTTAATCTATGGCAATTCAATTGAATTCGAATAGAAAACACATAACAAATATCTGAGTAGCTTGTTGGTCTTGTGGTTAGAACACTGGCCTCGTGATCCAAAGGTCGCGGGTTCGAACCTCACTCCAGACTAGCAAGTTAGTCCTATTTTCATAGCTCAAGCGTTTAGCTTAGTTTGTAATTAGTAAGAATATTGATGTGACACGTATTCCGTGTTGACATCTCTATTTTTCTTTTTAAAAAAAAAAATATGCAGTTCAAAATATTTGACAAAATGCTTCTTCAAGACTATAGGTACAAAATTATTTTCAAATTTCTCTTTCAGTCCTTAAAACTGGAAACCTAAAATGGAAACAATATTTTGTTTTAATTAGTAAGTAAAATAATGAATTTATGCTTTTTAATAAAATACTCAGAATTAGATTTTTTAAATATTTCAGTTTATTGAAAATGAAAACCAAAAAGTAGATACATCCATTACCAAATTGCATACGTCATTGATATTAATCATCAATCAAAATACATAATTCTTTATGTAATAATGTCCTTCATTAACGCTACTAGATGGTACAGTTAATGATGAGGTGTATAAAATAAGGTACCTACAAAATAAAGCATAATTCTCTACGCAACAATTATATCACCAAGGCTACCAAATGGCTCAAATAATAATGAGGTATAAGAAGCAACAAAAGCATGATAATAATTCTCTTTAAATAATGTCTATCACTAACGATATCACGACGCTACGCTATCCTAGATAGCGCTGTTCTCACAGCCTTGACTGGCGGCCGAAATATATAATAAAAGTAGGTAGGTATTTTTGACGGGTACTAGTATGCATACTAAAAATGGTTCACAAAACGCTCCGAGCGATCAGGGGTAATATTCCGCCCCTATATCGGGACCATCTACGAGTTTCCCCTTCATCTCCTGACCACTCGACTCAGCCGGCTACCTATTATTTTCACATTAAAATATTTTTCTAAGGTCCACTCGAAAATGTTTTTTCTTTGGCGCGAGAGAATGGCTCAACGAGCGCTGAACTGCGTGCCGATTTGTTTTGCTTTGTAAGCGATACAACGTCTGTATAGCTCGTTAGTGTGCAGCTTAATTTGCTGCGATGCGGGGAGCAAAGATGAAAGCGATCGGCACTTGCAAGTTGAGGTGTTGAACAGGTCTCCCTCGTGGGTCTGGGTTCGTTGTTTTCAATTCCAATTTTTATTTCGATCTTATCAACGATCTGCTTTATTAAGGTTCCAGACTAACTTCTTCGTGTGAACTTTAATTAATTTTTCTGTTGCGGTGCGCGGAAATGCATTCACATTAGATATATATTTCGATATTAATATTATATTTTAATAAAATACCACATTTATGTCGCTAATATAATTTATTAACTCAAATAAAGAAAACATACTTCACCAAGAAATATGTTTATGTAGCAATAGTTATGGATCATTCGTTTGATATTTACAATAGGGGTTTACAAATTTATATATAAATTATACAGGATTATAGCTGGATAAATTAGAAATAATAAAATGTGTTAATAGTAAATTGAATATTATAAATAACCAGGTCCTTTTTACAAGTAGTTATCTTTTAAATTTGCTTTCAAAACTTGTTAGTACTTAATTATTTATTAATTTCTCATATATTATTTTAAATTTTTTATTGTCTTTACTTCGATTTTTAATTTTTTATTAGTTAATAAACATTATATCCTGACGAAGAGACCATTGGCCCTGGAACATCTTGATATTATTTAATAAATAAGTGATGAAAACAAAGTAAATTTTTATTAATTATAAAGATAACAAAAATATCTGACATTTGTATTTCCTTACTTACTTACTTACCATAACGCTGTTTCCCCGCAGAGGTAGGACGAGAGAATAGAGCGCCACACTCCTCTGTAATGACACATAACTCTAGCCCCATTCACATTATTGAGGCTCCTAAAAGAACCATCCTCCAGTATCTGGTTAATCTGGTTTGTATTGTCAACCCTAGTATTTTTTATCAAAGATGTACCCATGGAATAAACATCAAATCAATATTCTTACTATTATTTATACTAAGCCATCGGATTTTTCTTGTTATTTCCCCGCACTTTTATAGTGACTCAGTTTACCCTATTATCTTTTGTTCTAGTTCTAGAAAAAGTAATATTTTTATGCAAATAAAAATCTTGTAAGCCTACATTTTTCTCGACAGCAATAAATTGTGTAAGGCGCCGATTCGAATATCCAATAGGGGAGAACAACCCGCTCAAGTGGTTTTCTTGAAATAATCCCGGCCGGCCCATATCAGTATCAAAGGCTTTAGGATCGAGTGATTTCTCAAGTGCCAGCGGCTTGTGTATACAGGATCGCCATGGGATCCTTGGAGTCCGCTGGTATTGTTTTCGTATTTATGCCAATTTAATTATTGTTGAAAACTCTTCACTCGATAATGGTGAGAATTCCGGTTTGGGGAGTGCAGGTCAATGAATTAACTCCACGCGATTCAGGTCGGACGGCCTACATAAAGGCTTTTCGATCCGTGTAATTTAATAGTCCAATTTATATTGTCCAAACTAGTTTAAGTTATTCCTTTAAAGGTAGTCTTTTTTGCGAAAGGTTAAACGGGTAACGAGTGGCGTGCGATTTTTAGTGTAATATATATGAACGTGTACATACCTACTTTATATTATATAAGACTTTGCCTGCACGTTATAATTCAAAGAATATCTAGAAGAGTAGAAAAATTTTTCATAGTTTTAAAGTATAAAAATAGCGGTTTTTATACTTCAAAACTATAATATAACTTAAAAATAATATAAAGAATAATACTTTAAAACTATGAATGAAAAAACTATAAATATAAACTATTTTTACAGAAAAAGAGCCACTCAATGTCACTAGGATGAACTTGTGCAGAAATGAGCAGCTGACAATAGAATGAGAACAAAGTACTTAAAAAAGAATCAATTAATTGTAGATATAAAATATGGATAGAAAAAGCAAGTACATATTGTTGAATACAAAAGTAATAGCGAAAGTTAAAAAGAATATATGTTAAAAATTTATTTATTTATTATTAATCAATGCCCTAGTGGACAATATAAGAAAATTAAAAGGATTTTTATGTAGGTACCTAACACAAAACACGTTTTACAGTAAATAATTAAAAAATAATGATAGTAATAAAACATATTAAGATAAATTAACAATATATGTAAACGATAATTTGTACACAAGGAAAATTTATCTAATAATTAGAAACTTTTAACAAATTAATAATAGAGTTAAATAAAGATAATTAAACCAATATATCAGATAAATAAGATAAGATAAAATAAACCAAAAGAATAAATATGAAAGATAAAATCAAAACAAATTTTAAAAGAGAAATGAATAATATTAGGACATTATAAAATAAATAAATATATGTATATTCACGTATACGAAAGGTAAAACTTTGTTTTTTTCTCACACATGTGGGGTATAAAAGCAAAGGGAAGCAATATCCAAAAAAAAAATGTTTTGAATGCAGTCACCGAGGATTACTAATTTAAAATGTACTGAATTTTAGATTTGATGTACCTATCCCTTCCAAAATCATGTTTCCTATAAATTAGTAGGTGACGTTTCCTATAAAATCTCGAACTCAGTACATTACTAATTAGTAATGCTCGATGACTGCATTAAAATTTTATTGGATATTGCTGCCTTTGCTTTCATACCCAATTGTAAAAAAAATCAAATTAATTGTAGATATAAATATAAAACATGGATTGAAAAGGCAAGTAGATATTGCTCAATATAAAAGGAATAGCAAAAGTTAAAAATAATATATTTATTAATATATGTATATTCGCATATACGAAACATATGTTGTTTTGTTCACAGATATCGCTCACTACTACATTGACATTCTGGAAGTGCCATGAGTAATAAATTAACTTGTATCCGTACATTTTAGAGTAGGTAATTTTACAAGAAATACTTAGCGTTTATTAAGTATCCACATTGAGCCGACACAACGTTTCAAAAACTTAGTCGCAAACTAGGAGGGGTGTATTTTCGCGTGACTGGCGAAATATCTTCATCTCTCCATCAGGCGGCGCACTTGATCGTCCAATCCTTCACTGCAAACGAGTATTATTCATTCCAACAATTCCTCGCACAGCCGCGGTATTCAGATGTAAATATAAGTGCTCCGAAGAATGCGGTAGGTAGTGGGTGCCAAACATCATACATGACAGCAATTCACAATTCAATATTCCAAGCGCAGAACAGCGATCGATTGTTGATTCAAAGGTTGAATAGTCTGAAGGCGGAATCGGAAAGATGGAAGATTTCCACCGATGTATTTTTTTCTGTATGATTTTACACAGGCTCTTTGCGAGTCTGAAATATTTCCAATCTAAATATGTTAATAAATCGCGTACTCGAACAAGTAGATATCCTCAAACTTAAAAAAATAATTCATATTTAAGAACAGAGTGTTGAAGACTATTAATTGAAAAAAATAGCGTGCGTAACTTAATTATTCAACATACAGATTATTACCAAGTCGTTAATGACTCGATAAATAGTCCAAGACTACTATTAAATACAATGTAAACATATTTTAAGACAAGTAGAGTAATGACATGTAACTGAATATGCCTACGTTTCATGGCTAGAATTAGAAATAAATTATTAAGTTATAATACCTATGAAATTGATGTTTTATATGGAAAAAGTCAAGCTTTTTTTAAAGTATCGAAGTTTTGGTCATTGTTGTCGATGCACTTTTACCATTTTAATGGAAGTTCATTATACCTTTTCTATAGAAATTTTGGTGGCGGGAATTGATGAATTTTTTAAAAGCGTTTTTCACCGCCTTATCGCAGTTGAAATTTTTGCCTTGTAAAAAGTTATTCAAATTCCGAAAAAAATGTAAATCAGTAGGTGCAAGGTCTGGCGAGTAAGGTGGGTGACGAGAGTTTTCAGTCGAAGCTCCTGTAATTTTAAGACGGTCCGTTGTGCAATGTGTGGACGAGCGTTGTCGCGGAGAAGTAGTGGACTAGAGCAATTGACAAGTCTCGGTTGTTTGATAGCGAGCTTTTCTCAGGATACAGTTTACCTCTGCAAATAATTGTTGTGTTAGATCTCAAGAAGCTGTAATGAATAGTGCTGGCACAGGTCCAGCATACAGTCAAAAGCAGATTCTTTTGACACAATTTGCGTTTGGACATTGTTTGGCTGCCTCCTCTGGGTCCAGTCATTGAGATAAATATTTCCGATTATTATATTCCGATTCATTTTTCATCATAAGTAACAATACGGTTCAGAATTCCCTCATTTTTATGCCAATTCGACAAATTGAGGCAAGCCTTGACGAGAGATTACTGTTGTTCTTCCATAAGTTCATCCGGTATCCACTTTGTGAGCTTCTTTATTCTCCCAATTTGACGCAAATTAATCAATATCATTCTGTCACTTACGTTTAAGGCTGTTGCAAATTCTGGCGTAGTTTGAGAAGAATCTGCTTCCACTTTAGCTTTCAATCCATCATTATCTACCGCAGTCTCCGATCGTCCATTGGGCTCATTTTTGACGTCGAAATTTCCAAAACAGAAACGATTAAACGCGTTTATTTGGGGTAGGTACCTTTTCCATACACCTCGTTAATATTGCGCGCAGTCTGCGCGGCATTAGTACCACGACAGATCTCTTACTCGAAAATAACGCGAATTTCCATTTTTTCCATGGTCGCAGACACAGAGATGAAAACAAATGAATAACTCATATATTATAGCTAACAAGACATATAGCAATTGACAATGCATAACAAGACATATAGCTAAGGAACAAATAAGCCAAATCCAAAATAAACTAATAAAGTGTAAGCCCCTCACCAAGCACATGAGCAAGTCTCATTTTAGGAGAGGCAAAGCAATAAAATAAAATGTATCTAAGTAGATTGTAATAGACAAATGTATTATGATTTAAATGTAGTTTTAATATTAAATAAATAAAAATAAAAAAACTTATTTTGAAAAAGTATTGCCATTGCTTTAATATGACATCAATTTGAATGTCGAATTCCATGTCAAATGCAAGATATTGAACTTCAAACTAGCCAGAATTAGAAAACGGAAATTTTATAGGTAAGGACCTAATAATGATATTATTGTAAAACAAGTTATAATTATCCTAGTGCCACCTGGTGATTATTTAGATTAAACTTTTATATTATTATTTGAGAGTTTTATTAGATCGGTATTAGAATTATATTCAGTAATTAGGAGCCCACATTTTGCAGTTCATACGAGTAATTTAGAGAGTCTAAAATATTTTTTTTCGATTTATCAATTTTAAACAAAACGTACGTCGATAACATTCTCAGATCTTTTTGCTTTCTTGAAAAAATAGAAACTTGAAGAAAGAGGAAAAGTGACGGATCTTGACTTTTTACACAAAATAATAATAAAATAAACGGAATTTTCACCACTTAATACAGGGTTATTTGTAAAACATTAATAACCTCGCAGGACTTTACTCCTGCCTTGATTAGGAGTCGAAAATGTTCAAGCTATCATGACCTAATATCAATAGTTATGGAGATATGCGACATCAAAGTTTGCATTTTTTTTTCAATATTTCTTACTTATTTTTTGTATAACGTTGGACTATCATAACAATAACTCATATCGATTACGAAAAATTCACTTGTTTCAATACAAGTTAAATGAAATGATGAAAACCCTGAAAAATTTCAATAGGAATGTTTTCTAATTGGAATTCGAAGGTTTTTATTATTTTATTTGACTTGTATTAACCCTGTATATTAAAAATATCAACATGGCTTAGGGCCAATGGTCCGTTCGTCAGGGTGCAAGTACATTTTTATTAATTATAATAACATAAATTTCCTTAAAAAGAGCAAAATGATTTTGTGGTGACATTATTAATATAATTAGTAAAAATCTTTTTCGTTTTCACTATATTTGTAATTGGTGAAAACAAAGTAAATTTTTATTAATTATATATATTGACATAAATTTTTTGACATACCGTCTAATGCCACGGCTGCGGCTGGTCGCAATGCGTTTGACGTGTTTAAAAAAATTACAATGAGCTTATAAAATTTGAAACAAATATGAAAAGGTCGAACCACATACTCTTAAAAGTATAATGTCAATGTGTTCCCTAGGTAATTTATTTATCCAAGAATATAAAATTTAACTGCTGGTCATTCATTAAGGGAGGTCATTTTTCCGCTGTGACACAATCCCCTCTCCTAAAGAAGGCGTTCGGTTCATCCCTCTACAATTTTACACTCTGTGAGCGTAACATATTACCTAAACGAGCTATCAACGTAATTTAATCACTAATCTAACTAACTAACTAACTTACCATCACGCCGTTTCCCCGTGGGGGTAGGCAGAGAGGATAGAGCGCCATACTCTTCTGTCCTGACATACAACTTTCGCTTCGTAAACATTCATACATCTTCGCATGCAAGCTCGGCGGTTGTTCAGGCTTCTCACAGGACCATCTTCCAGTATCTGGTTAATCTGGTCATGCCACGTCCTATTTTATCCTATCCTATTTTAATCAGCAAATGAAATTTTGTTACCTTGGCTTTAATGACTTGTGGACACGTCAGGTGACTTTTGAGAAAAATAAAATGTAGGATAGCCCCGATTTGGCTGACCGTACGCGGCACATCGCCACCTCTTTTCCACGTCGACATTGTGTCAGAAAAATGTATTGTGAAAACCGAAAAACTTATTTTGTGTTGACAGAGGGGGTACCTACCGCCCGCCATCCCTACCAGCGCCCTCTGTGAGTAGGAACTTGAACAATATTTGAATAAAAACGTTAGGTATTCGAGGTGAAAATGTTTCACATTTTTCCCGCCCTATAGGCGAATAAATATTTTCAGTAGGTAACACTGTAATTGTATATACATTGGTACGCGCATTATTTATTTTATTACTTTCGGTCATCTAACGACGGAAAATGTTGATTATTAATAAATAAAATAGCGAAAGCTTGGGTTTAACCATATTTAAATTTTATTTTAAAAAAATCAACATGTATCGGGAGCGATGCTCCCTTCTTCAGGACAATAAATGTACTGAAATTAATGATCAAATATTGACAGATTTGGTTACGGCGGGAGGGGTTGGAGGGGGCGTGGTTACAATTACACAGGTATAAAGTAATTATGATGGGAAAAGGTGGCTATATACAATGTTTATTTGATGATTTATATTATTTAGTTTCCATTAATACATTTCCTAATTTCTAATATTTCTAAATTATCCAAATGAAAACCCGTGTATGTAATTTTTTTTTAAACCGGTATTTATAAATTTTTCTGTTTCTTCTCCCAGCTTAATCTGGGGCGACCCACCGGCCGTCTTCCCGGTCATTCCATGTTGTAATTGTAAATGTTAAATTGTAAACATATATTTTATTATACAGGGTGTAACAGAGCTAGTCTACAATACTTTACAGGTAAATTTCTGCCTTAATTATGAGTCAAAAATATTCAAGCAACCATGACCAATAATTATGGAGTCATGCAATATCAAAGTTTGAATTTTTTTTCAATATTTCTGACTTATTTTTTACATAACCTTGAAATTTCATTACAATAACTTATATCGATTACGAGAAATTCATTCGTTACGATAAAAGTGAAATAAAATAATAAAAACCCTAAAAGGAAGGTTTTTATCATTTTAATTGACTTGTATTAATGGTATTATAATTATAATATATAACTTGTATTAATAAATATTTATATTAGATAGAAACATTACGTGTACGGAAGTCCTTTTATTTTTATTTATTTATTAATAATAAACACGCTGACTTTTACGTAATAAAAAAAGAAGCACAGCTATCTAAGTACACAGGAATACATGACAAATAACAATATAAATACAAAAAGTCATAAGAAAATACAATAAGTAATATGTAGAAAGTACTAAGAATGAAAGTTGTATAAAAGAGAGTAGTAAAAAGTAAAAAAAAAAAAATATGTTAACAGTAGATACAAAAGAAGAAAGTGATATATATTTTTTAAATTTAGAAAGATAATATACAACGTGTGGTGAACGAGCATCAAACATAAAAATTTCGTTGCTGCTCGTCTGTCTGTCCGTAACTTCGTGTAATGTCCGTAACTTCGTTCGAATTCACGGCTAAAAAAACAAACAGGCCAGCAGACCCGAACCGGCTACTTAAAGCATGTTGCTACCGCCGCCTCTTCGTGGACCGTCAAAAACATACTATAAATATATGCTACGGCTTAGCGAACTCGCGAACCAATGTTCCGTCATTTTTTGTGGGTTACAGCTAGTTAAAACTAAACTGTGTTGATTAGGTGACGTAGACGGCGTATAGGCGAATTCATATACAGTTAGTGAGTTAGTGCACTGATATAGTATAGGATGGCCCAAGGGCTTATGACGTGTATGAACTAGCTTAAGTGATCTCTCTACAGAATGCAATGTTCACCAATTCCATTATTTACACATTATTAGTTTCTTAAAGTGATATAAAAATTTACGTATAAAAATATTTTATGATTTAAAAAAAACTCTACAATTATTTAATAAATCATTTTTAAATAAAGCTAAAATAAATAAACAATACGAGTAATCTTATTATTTTGTCGACGACCCTTTCCATCGCTTGGTCACGTTGATAAAAAATTCAATAAAGTTTTCACTTGCCAAATGCTGAGACCCCTCGCGAGAGCGGGAACGAAAGTGTTGTATTATGCGGGATTGAAAATACACAATTTTCCTGGATATTGTGTGAGGAAGGCGATGGGAAAGCCGAATACTTAGGTATATCTACATATTCTTATATATTTTTCTTTCTTAGGTATAATGGGATTGTTGGATTGTCATTCAAATGGGTCCACGGAGGCGGCGGCGATCGATGGAAGTCAGCGCCGCGCCGCGGAAGCCTGTCCGAGCGTGGCTGGGTTAATAAGGTTTTTTTCTTTAAAAAGGTATAAAACATATATTTTCAATTTTTTTTTAGATATTATTCTTTTTTCTCTGGACACAGATTTAGTTAATGTTTTTTATTATTCTTGGCCCTTTCGTGTATCACCATTTTGCATTTAATTCTTACGAACTTATTTTTTATCAACAATATTTTTATATGTATTCTATTTATATCGGAAACCTGTATGGCGTTAATAGGATGGTCCAGAGCTTACGACCTGTATGAGATGAGTTATGATCGCTCTTCACAATATAACGTTCACGGATCCTAAAGAGTAACTAAGCAAAATTTGATGAATATCTCTAATTTGTTTACTGTTGTTACATTTTTTTAAAGTATGTCGACTGAATAATTTTCTCGAAAAATCAAAATTTTCACTTTCGAAATGATGAAGAATCGTCTCGTACTTTCGAAAACTCTGTAATAAATAACACTTTGAATGAATTATGGTTCGTGTGTTTTTTTTAATAAAAGAAATAAAATAATTAATTTAAATTTAGTCTTTCACCACCCCATAAGTTTGTACGTTTAAAAAGAATGGCGAGGCTGAGCAAGATATCGGGAATAGAGTGACTGCGGAAAATAAGGTAAATGGTTTCCTGAATGTTAATATGGCCAATAAGACTAATATTTCATTATGGAGTTTTGGTGCCAACTCTGGAAGTGAGGCCTGGAACCGAAGAAGTTTCAATGTTTATTCAATGTTTCAATGTTTATTCAATGTTTATTCAATGTTACAATGTTACAATGTTACAATGTTACAATGTTGCAAAGTTTACAAAGTTTACATTTTATTCAATGTTTATTCAATGTTACAAAGTTTACAAAGTATTACAATTAGTGTTTACAAGCAATTAGTGTTAAAGCCTAAGAACGAGTAAGAATGAGTTGGGACAGTGCAAGGAAGAGAAGGCGCATATATGGAAAATCTTTGTTCGAAAGCAACGGATGGCGTCCCATTACAGGAGAATGGCCCTATTAACAGTTGTTGATAACCGACATGAGGAGAAGTTGAATCTAAGAATGTGGTCGAGATATAAATGGTGAACCAGTGTTTGTGCAAATAATTATTGATTTTTTTATCTGTCATGACAATCGCGATATTTGTTCGACCGGAGACCATCCGGAGTGACTCTCCCCTGGCTAGATGGCTTGGGATGCGACGACAGATGTCGCATTGGTATGACAGCTCACTTCGCATTCTGACCTTGAAGCATCGGCAGTGACGTTTTTTACGCATCGCATTCCTTTTTTATATAAATTATTAAACCTCGCCATCACACTGCGATTTGTATTGGACTATATACTCTATATATCGCGCCGCTTTGTTTTGGTCCGCTCGCGCCAGCACGCGGTATATGATATATATATATAGAACATATCTACCTACAAGTGCAAGACATGACTATCGAATTCTAAATTAAATTAAATAATCGCACGGGAGGAACGACGCAGTATTGTGCAAGAGATCCAGGATCCAGCCATCTGGTAAGACAGTAGATGTTATTCTTGGGTGGTTTTGTGTCTAACCTTTATCCTGATTGACTTGTTTTTAAACACGATTATTATTTGCACAGACAAATTATCTCCCTGGACCTGTGCCTATTTACACGGCATAGCTCTAATAATCGCCTTTTATCACACAACCAGAATATAACAGTTCGCCCCTCTATGCCTTCCTCTGCGCGAAACAGCGTGATGATTAGTCAGTTTACAAACATAACATTTTAGCTAAAGTAATGGCTGATTTCAAAATTATATCATTTTGAACTTTTTATTAATTTGTTTTGAAATCTGCCAAACTCGTCTATTGAGTCACATATTCTTTTTCTTCATTTTTATTTAGACTCAAGAGTATGTGTGTGCAGGAGTTTCCTCTTGTGATGCTGAATTTCGGCTATCTCTCCATCGCTTCGGTGGTCTCCCTGATGGACGCGGTCCAACTGCTACGCCATGCAGAGCTATGCATGGTGATCTTGTCGTACTCATTTTCTGCACGTGTTGTACCAGTATCGTCGACGCTGTCGCCCCCATCTGACCACTTCTTGAACCTCGCACACCTCTCGGTCAGGTGAGTCAAGTTGCTTACTTTGCAGACAATATTATTAAATCATTTAACATGTGGAGAATCGGTGGTTGAATGTTTCGACTTCCTCCAGTTGGCTTGTTGCGGTTCATTATTTTGAAATGTTACACGCACGCTCGCATTGTAACTGGCTGCAATAATTATACATCTGTATTATAACGTCGCCTTTCGGAGCTCGCTGTGTTTGATTTGTCACGCCCTGCTTTTTGAACGTAACTGTGGCAAATCACACAAAACACAATGTCTTTCCAGCGCAGGGGTGGCTCAAAGGGCGTGTTTTTATTACAAAGGGAAAATAATGATAGCGAAATGACGGAAAGTGCATTGTTTTCAAAATGTACATGTAGAGTAGCTTGTTGGTCTTGTGGTTGGGACACTCGCCTCGTGATCCAAAGGTCGCGGGTTCGAATCTTAGCCCAGACTACCAAGTTAGTCCTATTTTCATAGCACAAGCGTTTAGCTTAGTTTGAAAATAGTAAGAATATTGGTGTGACACGTATTCCGTGTTCGCATTTCTATTTAAAAAAAAAAAAAAGTATGTGCATTTGTGCGTAACTGTTACAAGTATTCAGATATAATAAAACATAATAATTTTGTTGTCTATTTGTCTGTCCGTAACTTCCTGTAACGTCCGTAATTTCGTTCAAATTCACGCCTAAAAAACGAAATTACACGGCTGGAAGTAGGGCGCGAATCTCGGACACACAAATGCCAGCGCGGCACTCTACGACATTGCTACCACCGTTTCTCCGTGGACCGGCAAAAATATAGTATATATACTAGGTCTTAGCAAAGACGTGAACCATTTAATATTCCGTGATTTTTCACGGATGTACGACTAGTATATAACTAATAAATAAGGAGAGAATCGTATGAGCGATATATGACACGAGTCTTTATAGCATCAGAGATAGAAGGCTTCCACGGAAGACGACAGGGTATACCAAATATTGGAAGATGGTCATATTAGAAGCAATCGAAGTAGTGTCATTTTTCACCCATTTTTATTATATATTATCATTAGACATATTAAATGAAATGGCTTATCTCTAATATAAAAATAATTCAGTGAACGTTTATTACAACAGAATTTTTTAAATTTTCAAATTAAATATATATAATATATTATATATATCACATTATGACTATAGCATATTTATATATATAATATATATAGATATTATATATTTTTGTTTAAAGTTGTTATTCAAAGAATTTTGTGTTTTTATTATACATATAATGCTTGAAAATTAAAAATATGAATTTTCAATGTTTCTAATTTAAATATTGTATTATTAATTTGATAAAACTAACAAACTTTGCATAAATCACTCCGATTGTTGTGTAAAAACTGTCTTACAGTTTCGTTAATGTACTCTATCAGAGTCTATCTGCCTTAGCAATAAATATGATCTTTAAAGCACATTATAAATATGTGGGGTATAAAAGCAAAGGCAATAGTATCCAAAAAATTAAAAAAATGTTTTTAATGCGGTTACAGAGGATTACTAATTTAAAATGTACTCAAGTTACTAAAGAAACGCGATTGTAGCCGAACTCTGGTAAACCAGCCTGACCAATGACCGTGTACGAGTATAAATACGTATCTCGTCGCAACAGCTCTGGAGCCCAAGAGCATCTCTAGGTATAACACGCCAGCAGAGTTAGGTTAGATACTTCCGAATTTTCGACCAAAAGGTCAACTGCTCATAACTGCACTAGGACTCTCTGAAAAGTTAAAAAATAAAAATTTAAAACTTACCTAAGAACTTACATATATATATTTTTTGGATAAATTAAGAGAATGAAGAAATGATATTATTCAAGTAGGTACATAAATTGTAACGAGATTGTTTCCCACATTATTTTGAATGAAGAAAAATACCTCAAAGAATGTGCAAAACTACAAAACAATGATTGCACCGCGCGCATTATTTGCGGCCGATGGGCGTGTATCCCTTTGTCGCCCACAGATGTCGTCCCCGGCTCAAATTGCGGTCGGCGATTATTAGGTAAACAAATTACAGGTTGTGTTCCCGGGTAGGCGCGCGTGAAATTGGCGGCCGGCCGGGTTCGGGTCCCGGGCGCCGCCCACGCACGCGCGCCCGCTTGCGAGTGTTGCTCGTGGCAAATTGGAGGAGGGGGCGGCGGCCGTCGTAATCGCCTTTTCTGCGGCGTTGCCAACCTTACCGGTGCGTTAGATTCCGCGGCACGATAGAAAAATTTACTTACGCACATTTACTATCTACGTAGGTTGTTTTAATATCATAATACTAATTAGTTTTCGAAGAAAACCTGCAAAAAATGTCTTTACTTTAAAGAATTAGAAATTCTGTAACGAAAAATACAAATATATTGCATACAATTTTAATGCAGTTTTATTTCACCTATCGCAAATGTAAAATTGTACACTTTTGTCATTTTTGTATTGTTACCATTATGTGTTTTCTTAATTGCAATAAATTGATTATTTTTCAAATTTTTAAAGTACATTTTATTATCTGTTTTTAGTTCATTTTTAAATATTTACTTTTGTTTTGTATCGTTTACCTAAATCATTTTTTTTTGCTTTGAATGAATTATTTTTAAATTATTTGAATGGATTTCATTTTAACATCTTAAAATTACAATATATTGCACCGTTACCTATACTATATTTATAGTTTATTAATATTTTTCATGTAAAAAAAACTGCAATGAATTAACTAATCCTTTTTTTAAAACTGTATTTTATTATAACAAATTTAAGCTACAATGTATAACTCCACTATTTTTTTTACATCTATTGTATATTATTTTTTTATTTATTTTTTCTTGGAAAATTTCTTTTATTCAAATTATTTATTGTAAAAGCCCCTTGGGGGCTTAAATTATTGAATTGAAGGGAATAAATATATTGACATATAGGGTGTCTCTTAGCTAGTACCAAAAACTTCGAGGGAGTCTTGTTCATTTAATTTTGAATAGAAAATATTCTTTAGATTTAGGTTGAAATATCGACGGCTACGGAGATCAATTGCAAAAATGCATTTTGTTTACTTGGGGATTTAATTATGCAATATTGTAACGCGGTTTACATAGGACAAAGTGGGAGAAAAATAAAGGAAAGACTTGAAGAGCATAAAAGAGCCGTAAAAAACTTTAGTTTAAATTCAGAAATGGCAGAGCATGCCAGAATGGAGGGACAAAAGTTTGATTCGAAATTATTATATGGGTGCAATAAAGGAAGAAGAATGGACATCTTGGAGATTTTAGAAATAAATAATAATAAAATAAATAATAAAAATATAATTAACATCCAGATACCGCCCATAACCTCTCCACTCCTATCCATTCTAACCCCGCCCCCGACCCCCACCGCCATTACACCCACCCAATCCCTATAAATTCTGTCTCGAATTATTTTTAATTTAGTTGTAAACGTGTTGTTATTGACAATGGGAGAAATCCCGAAAACGTTCTAACAATACAAAATAAATACCTAGTGAAATAAAACAGTGTTGTTTACCCTCATTTTTTTAAATATTAAAAATGAATTTCCACAATGTTACAAACAAAAAACTTGAACATTTAAGGTTAAATACTTCAACTGCAGTATTAACGTGTTTTTCACAAACGGAAGGGAGGGGGGAATACTTCCACAGTGACTCAATCCTCTCTCCTAAAGGGATTTAGTTCGGCTCTGCATAATTTTATACTCTGTGATGTAAGCTTATTTAAATGCATTGACATTCATCGCGCGTTATTATTATTTTTACTCCCTTTATATTAACTCGTGGCGTCTGCTTGCTTGCTTGCCGGCTTGCCGTCGAAAAAACTTTGGATCGATTTTTGACCCTTTTCCCGTGATCCAATCGAGCTGAAACTTGGCAAGCTGCGACGATCAAGAAGATCTACCAAATTTTCATTAAAAAAATAATTATTATAGTATAATTTCGGATTTTTAGAAATTTTAATGCTTTTTTCAAATTGGAATCGTTACAAAAGTTTGATTTCTAGCAACGGCGGCCCGATAACGTCGCGGAATATTTTCTAAATTTGAATTACTCCGTCGGTATACATAACAGGTACTTCACTACGAATGTCGAAAATCTAAATTGTCTGACACATGTTTTTAGAATTTAATCTTCAAAGCATGAAGTGTCTTATCAAAGCTCAAAATATCTGACATTTTAGAAATATATTAAATTACTGTACGTTTTATGTTATGTTATATGTTTTAATTCGTCTTTAATTTTTGTTATATTTTACAAAGAAAGGGAGTATATAAAAACTTGGTTTTTATGGGTTACTTTTTTATTATTACCTTTCTTTTAACTCGTAGCGTCTGCTTGCTTGACGAAAAAAGAAAAAACTTTGGATCGATTTTTAACCCTTTTCCCGTGATCCAACCAAGCTGAAACTTTGCAAGCAGACTCGTGGCGACGATCAAAGAGATCTATCAAATTTTCATTCAAGAATTTTAATAATTATAGTATAATTTGGGATTTTTAGAAATTTTTAATGTTTTTTCATACAATTTACTAAGTTGTATAGAGATTCTGACGCATATTAACCTGATTATAGTATAATTTTGGATTTTTGGAAATTTTTTATTATTCCCTTTCATAGAGTCGCCCGACCGAAGCCCAACGCGTATGTTAAGCGCCAAACCAGTTTCCACTAGTAAATGAGAAAGGGAGTATAATTAAAACTTGGTTTTTATGGGTTAGTTTTTTATAAATGAATCAAATATTTTTTCGGATTTTTTTCGGGTAAAGTCTGTCACGGAACTTCGTTTAAAAGCGCGTAACATTTTGTGGAGGGTTCGCGGACAGGGATGTAATATATAATGACGTTCTTATAGGCATTTAGTATCTTTGTAGATACTAAGGGAAATAATTATTTTCACAAAACAAA
Organism: Agrypnia vestita; assembly: GCA_016648135.1. Classification (NCBI taxonomy): domain Eukaryota; kingdom Metazoa; phylum Arthropoda; class Insecta; order Trichoptera; family Phryganeidae; genus Agrypnia; species Agrypnia vestita. Next base: position 1,888 of record JADDOH010014251.1, on the reverse strand, counting down.
AGATCACCATCTGAACTTTGACTGAAAATCTTGAATCAAAATTTAGATGATGTTTAATGAAACCAAAACAATGTACTATTACCAGTAGGTACTGGAAAAACTTATTGTATGCAGAGGGGATATAACACAGCTGCCTGTTTCAAGTAACGTTTTTTTTTTCTATACGACCTGAATTACAATTTACGGTCCATTTCTTTTACATATTATCAATTTCCATAAAGAAAAAATCTAACTGTGTATTTATTTCAGGTAAACGTAATTAATTTTATTATAAACTAGATGTTCGTACCCGGCGTTGCACGGGTTAAATATTAAGTTGAAAATAAATTTGTGGGGGGAAACGAAGGTTTGATTCGTTCGGTATAGATTTGCATCTAAAATATATCAGAGGAAGGAGAAAAGGTAAAAGGGGAGGGAGGAAATATAGCCTGTGTTACCTGCCGAGTCCTAAAGAATAAGTTTCAAATTTTGAGTCCGATCGGTCGAACGGTATAGATTTGCTTCGAAAATATATCAGAAGGAGGGGAAGAGGTATGAGAATAAGGGGGAAATATCGCATATGTTACTCGCCGAGTCCTTAAGAATAAGTTTCCAAATTTTGAGTCCGATCGGTCAAACGGTACAGATTTGAATCGAAAATATGTCAGGGGGAGGGGAAGGGGTATGAGAATAGGGGGAAATATCGCCTACGTTACCCGCTGAGTCCTAAAGAATAAGTTTCCAAATTTCGATTCCGATCGGTCGAACGGTATAGATTTGCTTCGAAAATATATCAGAAGGAGGGGAAGGGGTAAAGCTGAGTCCTAAAGAATAAGTTTCCAAATTTTGAGTCTGATCGGTCAAACGGTACAGATTTGCAACGAAAATATGTCAGGGGGAGGGGAAGGTGTATTAGAATAGGGGGGAAATGTTGCCCATGTTACCCGCCGGGTCCCAAAGCATAAGTATGCAAAATTTGTATCGAATCGGACAAACGGTGTGGATTTGTATAGAGAATAGACAGACAGACAGACATTGAGTTTTATAGGTATTGATATTGACCAAAAAATTTATCAAATGAGTTAGGATCATTACTAACCAACTTTTTTATTAATTTTTTTTTATTCAAATCTGTATCAATATTATCTTAAGACATCTTACGAAACTGTATATACAGTTTGTCTGTAGGAAAAATATGCATACTCACACAATCATATTATTATATAACATTCACATTTCATTATAATTTTTTAAAACATTTTTTGTCCTGTTTCGTTTTTTAGTCCATCCAGTATTTTGTTATATACTTAGAGTATATACAATCCATAGAGGGATAACTAAACATTTTACCAAACCCGTACGCGTGGTAACATAAAGCTTACTCAGTTTTAACAATATAGTGACACATAAGACAAAAAGGGACAAAAAAGATCACCCGGTCGGGTACGTCTTTAATTGCTTTGTAAGGGTTCTCTTTGCCCGAGTTTCAAAACTCGGGCAGAGAACGGCAGAGCTGACAGATTTGTTATCCGTATTTTCGATAAATTATTGTGTGTTTACGTGCAAATATTACAAAAAATTGATATGCCTTCTTGTGCAATGAAGGGGTGTTCCAATAGGACTGGAAACGGGAAGAAACATATCAGTTATCACAGGTATTTTATCCAAAATATGAAAATTTTACATATATACGTTTTATTTCATAATTTTAACAACAAACCAAGTGCAAACATTTACTTTTGTTTAAAAAATCCTAGAACGTTTATTTTTGATTGATTTTATTACACAAATAATTCGGAGAATGCTATTTTGAAGATGTTTTTGATGACTTAAATCAAAATATGTCTATGAATATTCAATCAATACGAACTGTAAAATTATTTACTTAGATAGCCGACATTTTAAAATA